>LVTN01001196.1:2191-17705 GCA_001649415.1 Musa itinerans
CCTCGCTTGCCTTGAGCACCATCAAGTATGGTTGTCAACATCGAGCCGTAGCTCGAACTCAGCCATCCCAACCTTTGTGTGCTTCATATTCTTCTTAGCTTGCTTGTCCTCATGGTGCCTCTTGCGCGAAGGGTTGGCCATTCCTCTGAATGCCACTCTCAGATGCCCGCTCCTCTGAGCGACTCCTTTTCCCTACATCTCCATGCCCGTTTTCCCCCAAATGGTCGCACGCGTGCCGACTGCCTTCAACGCAGCCCTGCTAGGTCCCCCACATTTGCATATCAAGTATTTCTATGAGTGCTTGTCTCATTCTGATACCATCTGTCACGGACTTAGCTGGTTTTGCCTAAGTCGTGCGGCACCATTGCGTGTCCGTCCGCAAAAGTCAGCCTCCCCGAAACCTCCCATGGTCCCTTAGGACCTACAAAAGAGAAAACAAGTTAGAGAAAGCGCCTCACTCGGGATCCACAAGCAAACATCTCTGAAAACACTTCATAGATAATGCAAATTACAAACAGACTTTACAAGCTCCGAACAGTTGCACCACAAAGGGTCAAAATGGTCCACTACAGACCGAAAATCTCTCACAAGTGTCTACATGACACAACCTTTATTTACAAGCCTAAAGCGGCCACCAAACCCAACCAAAAGTGGGACTATCAAGCCTTCGGCCATCCCTCTACCTGTTGTGCAAAGCATTTACATACCAAAAGACACGGACATCCATGAGCATTATATCAAACATTTTGTTTAGAAGTTTGTCCGTGATAGTTCGTCGGAAGTTCTGGCAGAACCAGCCGAGAAGTCTCAGAGCTTACCAGAGAAGCTCATCGGAACTCATCAAGAAGATTGTCGTGAAGTCTAGGAGCTTACCGGGAGTCCATCGAAACATTATCGAGAGATCGTCGGAAGTTCGCCGGATGATCGCCGGAAGCTTGCCAGAAGAATAGACATATGGACTTATTTAGCTTAGCAAATGTCTTCGAATTTCGTAGTTAGCACGTAATTGGGATTGGATTTGGGCCAACCCAATTAGGGGCCAGCTAGACCCATGTAAGGACTATGTTGGGCCCAATAAGAGGCCCAAACGATGCCCCAAGAAGTCTCATCGTCATGGCACAGTCTTCGAGACAGTGTTAGGCGGTGGTACCGCCTAGCACTACCCCCCAAGCGGTGGCACCGCTAGACTTGGGTGGTGGTACCACCCAGGGCAGTGTCAGTGTCAGACTGACACTAGGCGGTGGTACCGCCCAACGCAGGCAGTGGTACCGCCTATGCCCGGGGAACCCAGGATGGGAAAGTTTTAGGCTCCATGTTTGAATCAACTTGAAGCCTATAAATACCCCTCTTATCCCTGGTTAAAGAAAACAAGCACAGAGAGTTTAAAAGTAAAGAAACGTTGTAGAAAACTCTTATGAGAATCCTCCTCTAGTCTAAGTGTTAGAATTCTGTAAGAGAGGAGTGTGAGTGCTTGTAAGGGTTGTCTCCTAAACCTAGTAAAAGGAGAAGAGGGGTGTAAGAAGGTGGTTGGTCTTCACCTATTGAAGGAAGACCGTTAATGGATGCAGGTGGCCTCAACGGAAGAAAAATTGGAGGAGTGGATGTAGGTCACGATGACCGAACCATTATAAATCAGTTTGCATTTTACTTTGAGCAATTTATCCTTACTGCAAACCTCTTTAATAGCTTACTGCCTTCAATACTTTTCCGTATGCTTTCAAACTATCTTTACGAAACCGGTTTTATCGAAACGAAACATTTTTGAAGACGTGATTTTACTACTGCACTAATTCGCCCCCCCTCTTAGTGCCCGTTCTTGATCCTAACAAAAGGAACAAAATGTTAAAATTAAATGCTTTATGTTTAATGAAATCATGTTTGATAATTTAATGATTTAATTATGCATGATGATTTTCTATTGCTTTCCTATTTTAAACATGATAGGTGGTTTTCATATGAAAATCTTGAGCATACTTATATGAAATCAATCACATAAAATGAAACACATAAAATGGAAAATATATTATCATTGGAATTAAAATGATGAATCAAATCTCTTGTTTGAAGAAGCCTTATATTTAATGTGTTATACTTTTTTGGTCTTGATGGTTTTTAGGATGAAATTTATTTTTTGATCCTAAACATTAATGCATGTTTTTATTTGCCATAAAAAGATAAAGGCAGTCTTGTATGAAACAAACAACTTCAAATGAAACACATAAAAAAAAGGGAATACATTTTCCATCTCTATCTTATTGATTTTTCGATAGAAGATTAATGAATCCATGTATATTATGCTTTTGTGAATCTCTTAGACTATGAAAATGATATGATGAATTTGAATGAGTTTTATCGAAATCATAATTTCTTGAGACTTATAACATGAAATCTTTTATGAATCAAAATCTATTATTTGATCTCTTATATTTCTCTTTGCCATTTACTAAAGAAGAAAATAATCTAATTCATGATCTAAATTTCTCGATATTTGATATTTGAGATTTTTTTTGTGAATCAAGATCTTGTATTTGATCTCCTATGCTTCTTCTTGTCATTCACTAAAGTGGAAAATTTTGTAGATGAAACATGAATTTTTTGGAATTATAACTTTTTTTTTAATTGAGATATTATGCATGAATCAAGTTCTCATGTGAATCTATCTACGTTGTCTTTATTGAATTTTTTGAAAAGTGATTCTGATGATGATTTTGGATCTATTTTCATATGACTAATGAGATGATATATCCAACTAAATCATTTATCGTATTTACGACTTGTGATATATTTAACATGAAACATCTCTTTTGATGCACGTATGATTCACTATTTTAAGAGAATATTTATCAAATCGTGATAAGATGAGATTCTCTTTATATGAATCAAGATTTTTCATTAATTGTCATCTTACGATTTCTCTTGGTATTTTCTTAAGAGGAGATTTTCTATATGAATCTTGAGAATTCTCATTCATAATAGGATGTAATATAATTTGACATTTTGATGCCATCATGATTTGAAATATTTTTTATTTAGAATGATGCATACAATACTATGATTTGTTGCTAAAATGATGTATCATGAATGCTTGAGTATCATGTATGATATGTCCATAGTGATGATTGATTTTTTGTATCATGCATAAAGTAAGGATGATATATAAGGTTTTAAAATTGTGCATGTTTTAATTTAAAACTATAATGATACACAAACATATTAAAATAAGATTGATACTTTACCCTTGTTATAATTTGAAAATTATTGTAAAGAGAAAAAGAATAACAAAATTGTATTCTTCCCTTCTAGTTGACAATGACAAAGGGGGAGATAAATTTGTTAGCTTGCACATTTCAAAGATAGAATAACTTGCTTGTTTGCTTGCACATCTAAAGAGAAGCAAAAATTGCAAACGTACACATCGCAAAGAGAGGCAAAACTTATTAGTTTGCTCATCTCAAAAGAGAAGCAAGAAATGCTATCTTGCAATCTAACAAGAGGCAAAAATGCTATCTTGCATTCTTTTTCTAAAACTTGTTAGCTTGCATGGTCAATACTTGCTATCTTACTAGCTTGCATAGTTGCACTTCTCCTTTTTGTTGATAACAAAGGGGGAGAAGTTATGTTGATGATCATGCATGGAATGATGTATAGAAAATTTGATTATGCATTCTTTTTTTATGCATGCAATGATATGATAAATTGGTTATTTCAATACTCATGTTGCAATGTTAAAATACTATGATATCATAGTTTCTATTAATATGGCATATTGATAGGGGGAGTTTGTTTAAACTCCATCATCAACTGATTATCATCATCAAAAAGGGGGAGATTGTTGAATCTTGAATTTTGATGATGAAATCAATTGATGGGTTTGTGATCTAATCTGTGTTTTGAGTGACGCAGGACTAGCTTCGATCAAGGAGAGGCAAATTGATTAAAGCAGGAAGAATCATATTAGGCTGGAGTGAATATGTCGAAAGATTGAACGTTGGGCCGGAGGATCGATCAACGTGTCGACAAAAGGCTCATGCCATGAATTCAGGCATCGAGCCGAAGGATCGAAAATTACACCAAGGAGATCGGAAGTTATGGGAGTCAACATGCCAATTGGGCAATACGTCGAAAGAGAGGACGATGCGCCGAAGGATCAGACGAGCGCTGGATGAACCAATGATATGTCGTACAAAAGATTCATGCTTTATAATCATTTATCTATGATCGAAGTAGTTTAGGGGACTAATTGAGTTAGCTTTTGGTATAATCATACTAACTCAATTAGGGGCCAATTGGACCTTAATTGGGACTGATTTGGGCTCATTGGGAGGCCCATTCAATGACCCAAAAGTTGGGTCAAGCGGTGGCACCACCAGAACAGGAGGTGGAATAGCCTATGAGTTGGAAAACTCAAAAAACTCGGTCTCTAAGACTATCAGGCGGTGGTACTACCAGACTGGGCGGTGGTACCACCCAGTGTCAGGTTGCAGGCGATGGTACCACCCAATGCAGGCAATGGTACCGCCCGTACCCCGAAATCTCGGGGATTTAAATTTTGGTTCCAAGTTTTGAAGTCATTTGGGGTTTATAAATATCCCAGCTATTCCTACATGGAGTAGCTAGAAAGGTGATCGAAAACTCTATGTTTCTAAATTTGAAAACCCTTTTAAAGTGTAGAGTCTCTCCTCCTAAAGTTTAGAGACCATTCTAAGGGAGAGTGTGAGGGAAGCTTTGTAAAAATGGGTTGTAAAGGTTCTCTCCTAAACCTATCAAATGGAGAATCGAGTTGTAAGAGTAGTTGATCTTCATCCATTGAAGAAAGATCATTAGTGGATGTCGATGGCCTCGACGGAAAAGGAATCGATAGAGTGGATGTAGGTCACGACGACTGAACCACTATAAAACAGTTTGCATTTCTGTTTTGTTGTTTATCTTTATTACAAACCGCTTTACTTCCTCATTACTTTTGCTACACACCCTTCCATACACTTTCAAAGTTAATATCTTTCTAAAACAAGTTTATTCAGAATGAAAGATTTTAGAATTGATGTTTTTACCGCTGCACTAATTCCCCCCCCCCCCTCTTAGTGCCGACTCATTCCTAATAATATGTTGACCAATCCTTCAGCCCGACGTCCAATCTTCTAACATGTTTCTCTCCGGCTCAACATGATTCTTTCTGCTTTAATTGTCTCTCCCTGATCGAAGCTTCCTACATCACTCAAAGGGCATATCAGATAAATACTATCAATTGGTTTCATCATCAAAATTCGAGATTCAACAATCTCCCCCTTTTTGATGATGACAACCAATTGATGACGAAGTTAACCTTAACTCCCCCAATCAATACGCCATATTGATAGAACCTTGAATTCAAGTTAAATTAAAGTCAAAGCAATCATGATTCACATCATATACATCATCATAATAAAATCATGAGTATTGCATGCATCATATACATTATCATCATCATGGTATCAAAATATCAAAGTATATTACATCCTACCATGCATGATTCAACTCATCATATCTTCTCCCCCTTTGTCATCAATAAAAAGGTGAAGTGCATCTAGTAAGTTTTTGAGATATAATTTTAAATCATTGCATTTATCATCATGTAAGCTAGCAAGTTTTTATGCAAAATTTTTACACCTTTTGATATATGCAAGATAGCAAGTTTTTGCATCTACTTGAAATGTGCAAGCTTGCATTTTTACGTTTCTAGCAATTCTTTCTCCATGCAATTTGCAAGCTAGCAAATTTAGTAAGTTTTACATAATTTTAGAACATGCAAGCTAACAAATTTTACACATATGAAAGTTGGCAAAATTTTTGCATCTTTTGAGATGAGCAAGCTTTTTGCTTCTATTTATAATGTGCAAACTAGCAACTTTTTGCTTCTTTTTTAAGTATGTAAGCTAGCATGCAAGCTAGTAAACTCCCATTAAATGTGTAAGATAGCATGTTTTTCTCTTTTGAGAAGTGTAATTTTTTGTTTCCTTTGTAAAGCGCAATCTAGCAAAATTTTACATCATTTTACAACATACAAGCTAACAATTTGGCAAGTGTTACTTCTCTTTGAAGTATGAAGGCTAGCAAGTTTTGAAAAAGAATGCAAGATAGCAAGCTAGCAAGATTTGCTCCCCTATGTCATTATCAAATAGAAGGGAAGAATACAATGTTGTAATTTTTTTCCCTTTTAGTTAATAACAAAAGGAAACATAGGAGTTCAAAAACAAGATCTTGATTCATAGAAAAATCTCATGTATCAAATATTGAGAAATCAAGATCATGATTTGGATAAAGAAAATAAATCTTAACTCATAAAGTGTTATTGTAAAAAATGTCAAGTCATCATCATTATCACATGGGGCATGATACTAAATCAATAAATTTTCAAATCAATATTACTTGGGTATGCATGATACCAATCAATCATCATTATGGGCATATCATACATGATACTAAAGCATTCATGATATCAAAAATTAAATCAATATTTTTTAAGCATTTATCACTTCATGATTATTGGTACCAAATATTCATCATTTATTTTCTCCCCCTTTGTTATAAGTAAAAAGAGGAGAATAACACAAAGGTGTAAATATTCAAGTGATCACATGGAAGATATCAAAAAAAAATTGGTGATGAGATATACTTCATGAATTCAAGGAATTATAAAAAAAATCATATCATAAAAGATAAGATCAAGTCCAAAATTTTGGTGTAAATCTCCTCTTTAAATAAAATACCAAGAAAAAAATTACAGGAGTACAAAGAAGAGATCTTAATTTAAAAAATATCTCAAGTAATTCCAAGAAATCAAGATCATGATTTGGATAAAACTCATTCAAATTCAAATCATCAAATCATCAAAATTACTTTCAAGAGATTCAAAATGGCATAAATAAATTTATCAATCTCTTAGTGAAAAATCAATAAGATAGAGAAAAAAATTTTTAAGAAAAATGCTTTCCTCTTTTTAGTTGTTTCAATTGAAGTGATTTGATTTCATACAAACATGTCTTTGTCTTTTATGCTAAACAAAAATATGCATCATCATTTAAAAGCAAAGTTCATCATGATAAGATCAATAAGCCATACATCACAAAGAATATCATGCATAATTTCAAAATATAAACTCATTAATCACAATTTCAAATCATCATTATATTATTTCATCAAGCATGATTTCATAAAGTGTTTTTAATCAAAATCATTTTGTTAGTTATAGTAATGCATTTTCCTTCTTTGCATCAATGATTCAATTATATCATGAGATATATAAATCAAAAATACAAAGGAGTCATGTCATGAAAGATATAAGATCAAAAGTATAACACGTAATCCCAAAACAGAATATTTCAAATCATTATACATCATTAAATCTACAACATGATCATTTTCAATTAAAATGATTTAGTGAATCTAACTTGTCATACTTAGTGCTAGGAGTTAATATGCAATTGTCATGCTCAATTTTTTATTTTTCAAAATCACTAGAATGATAAGCATGATCCCAAAACTCTACTAACTAATTAAAAAAAAATAACTCAAGAAAAATCATCAAGTAATTTCAAAATAAAGTAAAGGAGTTTCGTTTGAGTTGTTTACCTCATTGTCGAGAGTCATTAAAGCGAAGTTCGTCGTTTCGTCTTCATCGGTTTGCTCATCATCGGAGGAGCTCGATTCATCCCAAGGTACTTCCTTCTTCCTGCGTTTATAGCAAGTAGTTGCGTTCTTTTTAAGTTTATTTTTATTCTTTGATTCTTGTTGTAAGAACTTTTTAAGCTTTATTATGAGAAGTTCAAGTTCATCATCACTTGAGCTCTCGCTCGAGTAGTCTTCTTTTGTTCTAAGTGCAAAATCATTTCTTTTCTTTGGAAGGTAGTTCTCAAGTTCATCAAGTTCATCATGTGCCATTTCATAGGTCATCAAAGACCCGATAAGTTTTTAAAGTGGAAATTTATTTAAATCCTTTGTCTCTTGTATTGTAATTACTTTTGAATCCCAATTTTTAGAAAGAGATCGTAAAACTTTATTAATAAGTTCAAGATTCGAAAAACTTTTACCAAGTGCTTTTAAACAATTGACGACGTCCGTAAAACGAGTGTACATGTCTCCAATGGTTTTGGCTTGGTTTCATACGAAATAATTTAAAATCACGTATCAAAAGATTAACTTTATAATCTTTAACCCTACTTGTGCCTTCGTGTATGATTTCAAGAGTGTGCCAAATATCGAAAACCGTTTCGTAAGTAAAAACCCGATTGAATTTATTTTTATCTAAGGCGCAAAATAGAGCATTCATAGCTCTAGCATTTAAAGAAAAAGTTTTTTTCTCCAAATTATTTCATTCGTTCATTAAAGTAGAAGACTTTTATAAACTACTTTTGACAATATTCCATAAATTCAAATCCAAAGAAAGCAAGAAAACTCTCATTCGAGTTTTTCAATATATATAGTTCGTCCCATTGAACAAGGGAGGACGAATGATAAAAATGCCATCTTGAAAGCTGAAAAGAGCCATTTCTTTTGGGTGTTAAACCAAATGAGAAATAACATGACTCTGATACCAACTGTTAAAAATGAGTCGACACTAAGAGGGGGGGTGAATTAGTACTATGGATAAAATTACCTTGGTTTAAAAAATCTTCGTTTCGTACGATAAAAATCGATTTTGGAAGATGTTAACTTGAAAGCGTATGAGAGCGTAGTGAGAGTAAGAAATCAGTTTACAATGGAAAGTAGATTGCAATAAAGGTAAATAGCAAAACAAAAATGCAAACCGATTTACAGTGGTTCGGTTGTCATGACCTACATCCACTCCACCGATTCCTCTTCCGTCGAGGCCACCAACATCTACTAACGATCTTCCTTCAATGGGCAAAGATCAACTACCCTTACAACTCGATTTTCCTTTTGACAAGTTCAAGAGAGAACCTTTAAAACCCCCCTTACTCCTCTCTCAAACTACATTAACACTTAGAGCTTTGAGAGGAGTTCTCACAATATTACAATAGCATTTTTTCACTTTTTTGCTCTCAATTCTTGTGATGGTTAACCAGGGATTAGAGGGGTATTTATAGGCCTCAAGTGGGTTCAAACTTGGAGCTTAAAAGAGTTTCATCCCGGGTTTCACGGGTCCTAGCGGTACCATCGCTTGTGCTGGGCAGTACCACCACCTACAGCACTGACACTAGGCGGTACCACCGCCCAATCTGGTACCACTGCCCAGACTGGCGGTACCATGGCCTGACACTACCATTGGGCGGTACTACCGTCTGACACAGTCTTAGAGACTATGTCACGACAGTGCCACCTGTTGGGTCACTGTTTGGGCCTTTCACTTGGCCCAACACAGCCTAAACTTGGGCCCAATTGACCCCTAATTAAGTTGGCCAAATTTCAACCCAATTATGTACTAACTATGAATTTTAAGATATTTACTAAGCTAAATAAGTCCATAAGTCTAGGTTTCTTCTAGCGAGCTTTCGGTGATCTTCCGGTGAACTTCCGACGATCTCTCGGCAATGTTCCAGCGGACTCCTAGCAAGCTCCTGGACTTCACGACGATCTTCTTGGCGAGTTCCAATGAGCTTCTTTGGCAAGCTCCTGGACTTTTTGGTCAATTCTGACAGAACTTCCAACGAATGTCCAGACTTTCGATGAACTCTCGAACTCCCATCGAAATCTCATTCTTGACTTTAGGACTTTATTTTGCTTTATGCATTAATCGCTATCGTAGTTAATCTTACACATTTAAAACCCACTTCAATCTAGATAATTATTACAAAGCTTGAATCAAGAGTTGTTTGACATGTCATTAGTTTATCGACGCTTTGTCAAATTCTTCGGCGCATCATCCTCTCTTGCGGCTTATTGTCCAATCGGTCAGTTGACCTCCACAACTCCGATTTCCTTAGCGTAATTTTTGCTCTTCTTGGCCCGATGCCCAAACCCATGGCCCAAAGCCTTTTACCGATACGTCGACTGATCCTTTAGCTCGACGTCCAATCTTCTGACATGTTTTTCTCCAGCCCAACATGATTCTTCCTTCTTTAATTATCTCTCCCTGATCGAAGCTTCCTGTGTCACTTAAAATGCAGATCAAATCATTAACACTATTAATTGGTTTCGTCATCAAAATTCGAGATTCAACTCTGCGCATATACAAAGAATATTTTCTTTATCTGATTCTTTTCAAGTCATTTTAAAGCATTTACTATTGACTAAAATTTTGCTTTTATGATTTACTAAACAAAGCTATATATTAAATCTTTCTAAGACTTAGTTGATATATCCTTTCTAAGACAATCTTCATAATCATTGAGGTCTATCATTGAATTACTCAATGTTAATAATATAAGATGTCTCATTCATATCAACCATCTTAAAACTCTTAGTGACAAATTTCTTGATTTAGTATAATGAAACAAGATCACTATTGGTAAGGCAAAATATTATCCATATATAAGACCAATATAATAAACTGGATCCCACTGATATAAATACCGATCAATAGTATTTTCCTTAAATTTGAAAATAAATAATGATATCAAGAACCTTTATATATTATTATCTTGAAGCTTGTTTAAGGTCATAAATAGATTCATGAATTTGCATACCAAATTTTATATTTCTTTCATTTTCTTTGTAAATCGTTTAAAGTAATCCATATAAAGTTAGATCTTTAAAAAAGAATTATTTTTATATCAATATGATATAACTCAAAATCATAATGAGTCACTAATGTCATGACGATTCTAAAAACTAAATGTCTCGTTATGGTCAATATATTCTTTATGAGTAAAACTTTTAATCACAAATCTAACAATTATATCGTTTGACATTATCCTTCGAGTCATATTTATATAATAGACTCTTTTAAAATTATTGGACAATTCGATAAATTTATCAAACATCATTCTGGTTATTAATTTTAACTCTTCTTTTGTTGCATCATATTATTTTTTAGAATCATTACTTTCATGACCTATGAAAACAATGAGGGATCCATTCTAATTCCTATATCATAATATAATTCTTGTAGATATGCCACATAATAACCATAAATGACATTATTCCTTTCCCTTTGAGATATTCCTAAGGTTGTCAATTATGGTTGTTTTACAGAACCATTAACAATGATATCAATATAATGTGGGAGTTTAATAATATTATTTTGTTGTTCACTTTTATTAAATTATTTAATGATTTGAGTAACAACAATTTCTTGAATAATAAAGGAGTACCAACTTGTATCTCCTCTATATCAAAATTGAATTTCAAGATTTTCACTCCCACTGATTTACTATTTTATAGGAATCTTATATTACCAAATTTAATTATTCTCGTACTATGATTAGAGTAATAAGATATGTACCCCTTTAAACTGTTCTGAATAGATAATAAACTATTCATAAATAATTATTAAATCTAATTTTCTTTTATGTGAGTTGAAGATCCTCATCTTTGTAGGATAATCTCAAATATGTAAATATCTTAAGTTAGGTTTCCTATAATTTCATAACTTAAAAGAAGTTATTAATTTACTTACTAGGAATACCATTCAAGATATACATAGTTGTCCTTGGAGCTTCTTCTCACATTGATTTCGGTACAAAAGAATAATAACCAATCATGCTCCTAACCATATCTATAAAGGTACGATTATATTTTTCAGTAATCATATTTTGTTGTAATACATCTGGTAAATCATATACCTTATTTTTCCAAGAATCTAGCAAAATAATTATAATTATAATTGGGTTCATCATAAATACCATAAAATTTATTACCCTTATCAAATATGATGTTCTTGACTTTTCTATCTAATTATTTATCGACTTCATTTATGTATACTTCAAAAGTATGAATAGTCATAGACTTTACATAAATTAGATATATATAATCATATCGCAACAGATTATCTATATGATGATAAAATGTCTTTCTTTAATGAGACGAAAGCATAGAGTGACCCACAGATATAAGCATAATCTCAAGGAGTTTATAAAACTAAATTTTATTTTAATATTTAATTATAGGATCATTGTAAACTTAAGATTCATATTAATTCTATATAGACTATTATACAGAATTCAAAGGTTAATTTTATTGAATCACAATAAGTTTACAACCACCAAAAGGGAAATAATATTCTAACAATTCTAGGTAAAGAACCTAAATTCCCATAATTATAAGAACAAAGCATGGATCCTTAAGATTTATCAAATTGAATCATCTTTAGATGTAGGCGATAAATACAAACTAATATCGCTTTCACTTTAAGATGATCCCCTATAATAATGAATATCTCATTCTCTTTTGGTTTTATCCCCCTTCATTTTTTTAAAATTTTAATTAATATCTATTAATCGTAACATATGTTGAAGCATCAAATTAATCTGTCAAGTATTAGAAAAATAATTTCTGTAATATTTGATTTGAACTATATAAATGTTATATTTATACCTTTTTAATTTCAAATCAAATCTTATAGTTTTTTTTTTCATATAACTATATTTGCTATAGAAGTAATACTTTATTGTGAAGATATTCTTTTATGAGTTTATATAGTAATTATAAACTCATGTGACTTACCCTTCATCCTTATTTTAGTGTTATCCACTCTTTGAGTAGTACTCAAAATATTATGAGTCTTGAGATTACAACTTTATCATTTATATTGAGGATATAATCTTGAATTCCTCAAATTTTATTATTTTAAGATGTCAACTAATGACTTATCAAAAAATTTAAATTGATCCTTATATATTCTTATGCGCTAGTTGTAAATTGTACTGAAGCCTAAGTATCATAAAATTGAGTCTTTCATACCTTTCATAATTAGTTACCTCAATTATTTATTCAATAGAACTTTCAGTAATTAAGTTTGTGTTCTGTTCAATTAATCTGATCAAGGTCTTACTTACTCAATATAATTTACATATGCTTAAGCCATTTATTTCAAAAAGTACAAGGGCATTTACAAAATACAATAAAGGAAATACCATTATAATAATATAACATTAATGCTTTGAGTTTCTAAAATATGATGAACTATTGATATAATCTATATTTTACCTTTGGGTGAAATATTGACATATCTAATATTCACTGAAGATCATTTATGGAGGACTGATACTATCCTTATGGAATAGTATTGTTACCTTTGGGTATACAACCCTAAACTTCAAGGATATCCAAAACAGTATCATCCTACCCCATCACATAACTATTTAAAATAGATTATCCTTTGGGATTATCTAAATCTCCTAATTATATGTTTTATCATGAATATTATTTTATTTAATGTCATTTAAGATCAATTCTATAATGTATTTTATAGATTATTAGTCCAGGTCGCTTTGGTTGCTATAGGACCAATACAAAAAGATAAAATACAATCTAAAATATCTCATGAATGACGAGAACTTTATTGTAATTCATATCCGATAAGCCTATCATCCCAAGCTACTTTGGTAGCTATTAGTCAGATAAAACTTAGGAAGATAAATTATAAATAATATTCACTAAATTTCTTTATCTTAATTCATACTGCCATTGTGAATATTATTTTATTGAATATCATTTAGAACTAATTTCATAATGCATTTTATAAATTATTAGTCCAAGTCACTTTGGTGGTTGTAGGACCAATACAAAAATATAAAATATAATCTAAAATATCCTATAAATAATAAGACCTTTATTGTAATTCACATCTTATAAGTTTATCATCTTAGGCCAATTTGATAGTTATTGGTCAAATAAAACTTATGAAGGTAAATTACAAATAATATTCATAAATTTATTTATCTTGATTTATGCTGAAGTAGTTCAATAATAGTATAATAACTATAATAATTATTGAATATTAATCAATAAAAAAATTCATATGATAATCATGATAACATATAAATCATGAAAAACATTTATGTGAAAGATAACTATCATTTCATAATTTGAAATATATACATGTGAATAACCAAATGAATATCCAAGAATAATAATTTAATTTTATATACCACATGTTAAAAATATAATCAATAATTCATATGAGAAAACTATAAAAGTAAACCGCAATTTATAGTTTTTTTATCAAAAAATAATTCCCATCAAATAATCAAAAATATAATCATGATCAAATTCAATCACAATTATAATAAATCATATTTATCAATTTTATAATTAAGAATATAAATAATAATTCTCAATTCCATAAGGGTAAAATTGTAAATATGTTGATAGGTTATAAATGGAATTATGAAATTTTTAAAGGGCAAAACTATAATTTGACAAAACTAGCCTCGGGGGTAAAAATATAAATATGTCAAAACTCTAGCCTACGTTGCCACCGCCTACGCGTGCAGCGCTGCCTTTGCTCACGCGCGGCCGTTGCCACCACAGGGCTGCCTTTGCCCGCACGCGATCGCAGTAACCGCGGAGCTGCCTCCGCCCGCGCACAACCGCTGCCGCTACCTACACGTGGCTGCCATGGTTCCTATCGTGCATGGCCACTGCCTTGGCACGCCTTAGCTACATGCGACCGCTACCAGTGCGCGGCTCCTGCCCGCGAGCGACTGTTGCTTGGGTGTGACTTGTGCCCTCGCGTAGCCGCCGCATGGACGTGGGTTCTGCCCGCGTGCGGCCACCGCATGGGCGCGGTGCTGCCCACATACGGCCGTCGCTTGCTGCACTACAGTGTGCATGTTGCCTAGCGCAGCCGCTGCGGCATGCACGCTGCATGGTGTAGCCACCGCTCGCAAGCGAACCTCTGTCCGCGCACGGCCCTTAAGTGGGGTTGTCGACAACGATCAACAAAGATCATCGCCTCAATAACACCGATAGTAAATAGTAAATTCATCGATCAAACATAAAAATTATACATTGCTCACAATTAGCGATAGAGCAAATCATATAGAAAAAATAGATCAATAATATCCGATGAATCATTCATGCATCGTAAACAAAAATAATAGATCTAATTTTATTTTATTTGGATAAATTTTTTTTCGCATTACAAATAGCATGATTATAGATTTTATGCAAACAATTGGTATCAGAGCCTAGGTTCTTGAGATCAAAAAAAAGCGTACAGATTTTACGCTTCATCCTTATTTTAGTGTTACCTACTCCTTGAGTAGTACTCAAAATATTATGAGTCTTGAGTTTACAACTTTATCAATTTTATAACTGAGGATATAAATTAGAATTCTCAATTTCATATGGGTAAAATTATAAATATGTTGACAAGACATAAATTAGAATTATGAAATTTGTAAAGGGTAGAATTGTAATTCGGCAAAAACTATAAATATGTCAAAAGAATTAAAGGATATTAATAAAATATAGAAGGGCAAAGCTATAATTTGACTAAAGGAAAACCCTAGGGCAAAACTATTATTTTGCCCAAAACTCTGATCTGTAGTGCCATCGCCTTTACACGTGCAGCGCTGCCATGCCGCTGCCGCCACAGGGCTGCCTCTGCCCGCACGCGGTTGCTGCGGCCGCG
>LVTN01001196.1:45838-55968 GCA_001649415.1 Musa itinerans
CTTGTAAAGGTTGACTCCTAAACCTGTGAAAAGGAGAAGAGGGGTGTAAGAAGGAGGTTGATCTTCGCCTATTAAAGGAAGATCGATAGTGGATGCCGGTGGCCTCGACGGAAGAGGAATCGACGAAGTGGATGTAGGTCACGACGACCGAACCACTCTAAAATATGGTTTGCATTTTACTCTGAGCAATTTATCTTTACTATAAACCTCTTTATTTGCTTACTGCTTTCAATACATTTATGAACGTGTTTCAAGTTAAGATATTTACGAAATGGTTTTTGCCAGAAACGGATTTAATCGCAACGAAGTTTTGAACTGACGTAATTTTTACCACTGCACTAATTCACCCCCCCTCTTAGTGTCGAGCCCTTTCCTAATACAAAAATGGGTAACCAAACTTCTAGGATTTGATTATGAAATTATTTATAAAAAGGGGAAAGAAAATGTTATTGCAGATGCACTCTCACGGCTACTTGAGCAAGCTAAATTTTCAGCCATCTCCCTTCCTACCACCGGCTTCCTCGAGGACATTAGAGAAGAATGGAAGAAGGATCTAGAGATCAGCAACATCATAAAACAATTGGAGGAGGATCCAAGTGCAATAGCCCACTACCCTTGAGATTCGAGGGATCTACACTACAAAGGTCATATTGTGCTTATACCCAACTCCCCTTGCATCAAAATCATCCTGCATGAAATGCACTCCACACCTTCAGCAGAGCACTATGGATTCCTAAGAACCTACAAAAGAGTGAAGCAAAATTTTTATTGGATAGGGATGAAAAAAATTATTTCTGAATATGCGGCACAATGTGATGTATGTCAACAGCACAAGGGTGAAATAGTGGCAAGTCTAGGGAAGCTACAACCACTATCGATACTGGACTCGGTGTGGATTGACATCTCCATGGACTTCATCGAAGGGCTACCACCTTCCAAAGGTAAAAGCACATTTCTCGTGGTGGTTGATCGACTTACGAAATATGCTTATTTTTGTGCTGTGCGAAATCCCCACACTACTGCTAGTATTATCCAGATTTTCATAGAAAATATTATTGAACTGCATGGGATGCCAAGGTCCATTGTTATTTTACTAGTAAATTTTGGACTGAGTTATTTCAGTTACAGGGCACCAAACTCAATGTGAGCATAGCATATCATCCATAAAATGACGGCCAAACAAAGGTGGTGAACAGGTATTTAGAGACGTACCTTTGGTGTTTCGCTAGTGACCGGCCAAAGGAGTGGGCGAAATGGCTTCCCTGGGCTGAATGGTGGTATAATGCTACATATCATTCATCTATAAAATGTGCCCCTTATGAAGCACTGTATGGTCGGTTGGCCCCTATGATTCCAAAGTATGTAATTGGCTCGGCCAAGGTAGATCAGGTCGACCAAGAATTGATTGACAAGGACAAACTCCTACAATTGGTAAAGGATAATCTCTCTACCGCTCAAGCTAGAATGAAGCAGTAGTCGACACATGATGAAGCGAAAGAGAATTTTCAGTAGGAGATTGGGTTTATCTTTGCCTACAGCCATATAAGCAACTCTCCATCAACACACGAGCCTCCATGAAGCTATCCCCACGTTTTTATGGGCCATATCAGATCACATAACGTATTGGAGCCATGGTGTACAGACTTAAATTGCTTGAGGATGCCAAAATTCACCCTGTCTTCCACGTGTCATACTTGAAGCCCAAGTTGGGAGAACACGAGTCATCCTAGATCCAACTGCCCAACACAACTGATGATGGAGATATTTAAGCCCAACCATAAGCCATCCTCGATCGTAGAATCATGATGCGTCACCAACATCCCTCTACTAAAGTACTAGTGCATTGGAATAATTTACTACTTGAAGACACCACATGGGAATCACATGAGGAGCTGAAGATCCGATTCCCTGAGTTCATGGAACCTCAGCCTTGAGGACAAGGCTGATTTGGAGATGGCGGGCTTGATAGGACCCTAGCAGGGTTGGGTCCTACTAAACCAAGAAGCAGCTAATAAAACCCTGTGAGATTGTAATAAACCCCACCTAGCCGCCTCTATCCTATAAAGATGAGTGGCTAGGGTTTATATTTGAGCTTTTGGGCTTCCTAGCTGTCGCCCCATTTTACTAGGTTAGTTGGTTAGGGTTAAGGGCAAAAGGGGTAACTCACTTAGGAAGCAACCCCTAGGGCTAGGTTTGGAGCCATATATAAGCATGTAGCATCCATCTCTTTGAGAATAAGATCTATCTATAATTGCAGCCATTTGTATGACTTCTAGGAGGGTGGAACTCCTATAGCGTTCCAAGGAGTGATCTCCCTCAAAGATCGATCTATATAGAATTCCTCTGAGGTTCTACCTAAGTAATTGGGTAGGAAAGTGAACACATACAAGCCCATATGCTAGTATAGATATGAATGATGACCTATGGACATTTTATCTATATTAATTTTAGACATATTATGTTTGGGTTTTCTTTTGGTTAGATATTATAATTATGTACATGTGTCAAAAACATTGTATACAAGGGGAAACCCTATCAATCCTGTTTAGTAAGTTAGTATGTTTTAATTTTTAGAATGTCTATTTTTCGCTACATTTCTATCGATAGTGTTGGGAACCTAGGGGAGGCATCACATGTATAATGAAAAATAGAAAACAAAAACTGGTTTCCAAAAGAGTGATATAGGAACGTTATGCGACGATTAGGAGCGAAAAACTCATCAAATCAAAAACTACGTAAGATATGGGATGATCTCACCTAAGAGAACTCGTATATCCTTGATTTTCAGATCCTAGTCCATGGATGAAGGAGATCTCACATTCTACTCTCTAGTGGTGATCCACATAGTGGATGAAGTGGCAACACACCTTCTCTCGCGACATATTCTTTCATTGCTTTCATACACGACCACCAATGTAGTAGGGATAGTCCTTCTTACTACCCTCTCACATAGAGAAGGGATAGTCGGTTGAGAAAGAAGCAAGGGAGAAGTTAGGGAGGTGGCGGCTAAGGGGTCTAACCTTATAACCCTTTTAGTCCCATATCCCTTTTTATAGAGAGCTCCTACTGCTAACCCTAATGGATCCTACCTTATTGGGTATTGGATCTCTATCCAATTACCTTAGTATATTAGATATCAAATCTCCATCCAATTATCCCTAACTTAATAGAAATTGGATCTCTATCCAATTATTCACTCTAAGCTCTTATTGGGTCTCACCCAATGGATCTAATAAAACAGGGGCTTATTGGATATCATATATCCAATCCTCTATTTATTAATTATCCATAATATATTTGTGATCCTCTAGGCCCAATACCAAGCTGACTATGAGTTGCACCTATCACAAATCCTTTAGACTCAGAACTCTTTTTGATTCAGTGAATTATCATCTTGTGATAATTCACTCAACTCATCGACAGAGACGTACTAGGCCATTACGCCATAGTCCCCAAACGGTACGGAGAGATATAATCCATTGGACATGTCTATCCTTAGTTATTATGTATCTATAGTCTCTTATCTATCTAATATCTCAAATATTATACACCGGACATGGTGCTATCAGGCTTATATAGAATCTACTCGAGTCTCGCTTTAATCGGATTCTCCTAGAAAACTCTTTCTCTCTTAATATGAATAACCTTAGCCAAGGAGTTGTGTGAGCGAGAACACACGAGACATTCCTCTCATGACACCGAGAGTGGATAATCCTCTATCAACACTTAATTGCCCTCATAAAGTTGGCTACCACTCCTGATGACTAATCGTACTAGATTTGGAACCTCCAAACCTATAAGTATGATATTAAAGAGCGGAGTACCCATATAGGACATTCTTGGTATCTTAAATCTAAGGACTAGACACATAATTGAGACCACAGAATTGCTCTCACTATGAGATATCATTAACTATTCAACATTCCATTAGCGAATCATTCAGTAATTTCATTCTCCAATTAGCACATGCACTATATCCCTAGTGTCTCCACATAAGCAGCTATGAGACTAGTTGCTTCTATTATATGGATGGGTATATAGTACACCGGTCTCTCTGGTTATCTCGATGTCCTTCTCGAATAATCTATGACCGAAAATATTTAGGGTCTATGTTTATAAGCGAATTGGTCTCATTATAATGATCTTATCATGATTCAATTCTCATTGCACAGATCCATGGACATCACAATATATTAATCAGACAATATAAAGTGTGAAAATACTATAATAATAATAATAATAATAATAACCACCAAAAAGACTATGCAGTGTATCACATATATCATCATTCACATGACTAACTTGCAGGGCACTTGTAACTAGGAATCTCCTACTTAACCTAAAGCCAATCACATATGTGCTTGATCCCCATCAGATCCCTATGATGTTAAAAAATAATATGAGATAATGGCTTTGTTAGTAAATATGTGATGTTATCTTTGAATGTAACTCTTCCCATTGTTACATCACCATGGGCTATGATCTCTTTGATCAAGTGGAATATTCGCAGAACATGCTTGGACTTCTGATAAGACCTGAGTTCTTTCACTTAAGCAATCGCTCTATTGTTATCATAATATAAGGGAATCGACTCCTCAATGTCTGGCACGACTCCTAGATCTGTGATAAACTTCTTCATCCAGACTCCCTCCTTTGCTGCCTTTGTCATAGCAATGTACTCTGCCTTTGTGGTCGAGTCAGTAGTACTATCTCACTTGGAACTCTTCCATCATATTGCTCCTTCAATCAAGGTGAATGCATACCCTGAGTTAGACTTGCAATCATCAACATTGATTAGAAACTTGAGTCTGTGTAGCTCTCAACTTTCAGGCTACTTCCTCCATATAACAATAAAAGATCCTTAATCTTTTTTAAGTACTTAAGGAAACACTTTACTGCCTTTTAGTGTTCCAAACCTAGATCCACTTGATACCTGCTCGTAATATTTAAAGCATGCACTATATTAGGCTTGGTACATAGCACAATATATATGATAGACCTTATTGCTGAGGTATAGGGTATCATATCCATGCCTGCCCTTTTTTCAAGAATCTTTGGGGATATACTCCTAGAAAGTAATATTTCATATCTCATTGGTATGAGACCTCTCTTGGAATTTTCTATGCCAAACCTTTTGACAATAGTATCTATGTACACACAAGGCTCATATTCATTCTTAACAAAGTCATAAGATCTGATCATCTCATCAAATCTTATGTTCCAACTTCGGAAAGCTTACTTTAGTCCATATATAGATCTAAATAATCTGTACACCTTATTTGGACTCTCCTTGGACACGAATCCTTCAGGCTGTATCATATACTCCTTAAAATTGCCATTGAGAATTATAATTTTCATATCCATTATCAGATCTCATAATCATGATGTGCTACAATGGCTAATAGAATTTGGATGGATTTCAGCATGGTGGCGGGTGAGAAAGTTTTGTCATAGTAAACTCCTTACTTTTGATGATACCCCTTAGCTACTAACCTTGCCTTATAGGTATCCACTTTTTCAACTACTATGATCTTCTTCTTGAAGATCTATTTGTAACCAATGGGTCCAATACCCTTAGGTGCATCAACTAGGTTCCAAACCCTATTGGAGTATATGGAATCCATCTCAGAACTCTTGGCCTCTTACCATTTCTTGGAGTCTATGCTTGTAATAGCCTCCTCGCAGGTCTAAGGATCAACATCCTCAATGTTCTCTCCTTTGTTATATCTCACATATCTTTCAGGAGGGTGAGGTACTTTGTCAGACTTACACAAAGTTGAAACTTATGTGCTAGGTACCTAAACAGACTTAGCTTGCAAAATGGTGCTTGAGCTAGGTTCTCTAACCTTGCTCAACTCTATCATGCTCCCATGTTTCCATCAAGAATATGCTCCTTCTCAAGGAACACTATCCTCTTGGCAATAAAGACATTTTGATCCTAAGGGTGATCGAAATAATACCCACAAGTTTCCTTGGGGTATCCCATAAACTTGCATCATTCCATCCTTGATTCCAACTTATCAGGATTATGTCTCATAACATGGGCAGAGTAGCCCCAAATCATAACAACCTTAAAATCAAACTTTTTCTCTTTTAATATCTTATATGGTATAGAGATCATCGATTTAGATAGAACTCTATTCAAAAGGTAAGTTGCAGACTTTAGGACATATCCCTAGAAAGAGCTAAGTAGGTTAACGAAACTTTTTATGGATCGCATTATGTCTAACAGCATGCAATTCTTGGGATAGGATCCCATAGTCTTTGAGGAATTTGGTGAATTCTATACTCAAGTACTCTCCTCAATCTGATCGAAGAGTCTTAATATTCTTTCCAATTTAGTTCTCCACCTTTATCTTATATTTCTTGAATTTCTCGAAGGCCTCGGACTTGTATTTCATCAAGTACACATGTCTATATCTAGAGAAGTCATTAGTGAATACAATGAAGTAAAAATAACTGCCTATGTCCTGAGTTGACATATGACCACATATATTACTATGCATGAGTTGCAGCAACTCAACAACTCTCTCTAGTGCATCTAAATAGAGAGTTGGTTAATTTCCCTTGAAGGCAAGACTCATAGATTGCATATTATTCATAATCAAATGGATCTAAGTACTCATCCTTTAGTAACCTTCGGATTCTTTCTTCATAGATATGACCCAGCCTACAATATCATAGGTATGTATAGTTCACCTTATCTCACTTCCTCTTAGACACACATTCATGACATGTGGAGTATCATCTAATATAAATAAACCATTATTTAATATTCCTCTACTAATCATCTCATCATCTAGGATCAAGTGGATTCAAACTTGGAGCCTAAAAATGTCTCATCCCGGGTCCTTCGGGTACTAGTGGTACCACCGCTTGTAGCATTGACACAAACATTGACACTAGGTGGTACCATTGCCTGACACCCTGATCTGGGTGGTACCACCACTTGATAGTCTCTCGGAGACTGTGTTTGGGCAATACCATCACGTGACATAGTCTCGGAGATTGTGCCATAATGGTTCCACCTATTGGGTCATAGTTTAGGCCTTTCACTTGGCCCAACACAACCCAAACTTGGGCCCAATTGGCTCCTAATTAAGTTGGCCCAATTCCAACCCAATTATGTGCTAACTATGAATTTTAAGGCATACACTAAGCTAAATAAGTCTGTAAGTCTAGATTTCTTTCGGCGAGCTTCCGGTGAACTTCCGACGATCTCTCAGTAATGTTCCAGCGGACTGGAAGGTAGTTCTCAAGTTCATCATGTGTCATTTCATAGGAAGTTCGCTGGAACATTGCCAAGAGATCGTCAAGAGTTCGTTGGAAGATCGCTGGAACATTGCCGAGAGATTGTCAAGGATCGTCGAGATGACAATTTAGTGGCCTCAATGGAAGAGGAATTGCGCCAAGGATTGTTGGGTCACTGTTTGGGCTTTTCCTTGGCCCAACACAGCCCAAACTTGGGCCCAATTGGCCCCTAATTGAGTTGACCCAATTATGTACTAACTACGAATTTTAAGACATACACTAAGCTAAATAATGTTAGGAACGAGTCGGCAATGAGAGGGAGGGGGGGGGTGAATTAGTACAGCGATAAAATCACGTATTCAAATTGTTTCATTTCGATTAAAACTAATTCCACCGAAAATCGTTTTGTAAAGATCTTAACTTGAAACACGTTCGTATATGAAGTGAATGCAGTAGGCAAGTAAAGATTCAGTTTGTAGTATGTAAATGGAAATAATAGAAATGCAAACTAGAGAACACGCCAATTTTATAGTGGTTCGGTTGTCGTGACCTACATCCACTCTACCGATTCCTCTTCCGTCGAGGCCATCGGCATCCACTATCGATCTTCCTTTAATAGGCAAAAATTAACCTCCTTCTTACACCCCTCTTCTCCTTTTCATGGGTTTAGGAGTCAACCTTTACAAGCACTTACTCCTCTCTCAAACTATTCTAACACTTAGACTAGAAGAGGAAGATTCTCACAAGAGATTACTATAGCATTTATCCTTTTTTAAATTCTCTGTGCTTATGTAAGTTAACCAGGGATGAGAGGAGTATTTATAGGCCTCAAGTTGATTCAAACTTGAAGCCTAAAAATATCTCATCCCGGGTTTCTTGGGTACAAGCTGTACCACCACCTGTGTTGGGCGGTACCACCGCTAGTGTCAGTCTGACACTAACACTGTACTGGGCGGTACCACCACCCAGTCTGGCGGTATCACTGCTTGACACCCTGCACTGGGTGATACCACCGCCCAAATGTTGAATCTCGGATTTTGATGATGAAACCAATTAATAAGTGTTTATGATTTGATCTACGTTTTGAGTGACATAGGATGCTTCGGTCAGGGGGAGACAATTAAAGCAGGAAGAATCATGTTATGCCGGAGGAAAACATGTCAGAAGATTGGACGTTGAGCCGGAGGATCAGTCGACGTATTGACAGAAGGCTTCGGACCATTGCTTCTGTGCTCGCGCTAAGAAGAGCAGATATTGCACCAAAGATATCGGAGTTGCTGAGTCAATTGGCCGATTGGGCAATAGGCCACAAGAGAGGACGATGCACCGAAGAATCGGACGAAGCGTCAAGAGACCAATGACATGCCGGACAACATGATTAATGCTTAGTATTAATTGTCTAGATCGAAGTGTATTTTTACATGTGCAAGATTAACTACGATAGCAGGGCATAAAGCAAAATGGAGTCTTTGAGTCAAGAACGCGATTTCATTGGGAGTTCGAGAGTTCGTCGGAAGTCCGAACGTTCGTCGGATGTTCAATCGGAACCAACCAAGAAGTCTAGGAGCTTACCAAAGAAGCTCATCGAAACTCGCCAAGAAGATCGTCGTGAAGTCCAGGAGCTTGCCGGGAGTCCGCCGGAACATTGCCGGGATTTTGTCGGATGTTCGCCGGAAGATCTCCGGAAGCTTGCCGGAAGAAACCGAACTTATCTTGCTTAGATTATGTCTTAGGAATCATAGTTAGCACATAATTAGAGTTGGGATTGGGAGGTAATCCCATCAACTCTATAAGGGGCCAATTGGGCCCAAAGTTGGGCTGGTTTGGGCCGGATTCAAGGCCCAATTAGGGTGCTGAAAACCTGTCCGACGGTGGCACCGCCTGGGGAACAACACCCTAGGAAATCTGGGCAGTGGTACCACTAGCAGCAGTGCTGCCAGTGGTGGTACTGCCCTTGTCCGACGGTGGTACCGCCCAGCTACAGATCTTGCGGTGGTAGTACCACCCAGGAACGGTGGTGGTACCGCCAGTACCTAGGAAATTTGGGATGAGACCTTTTTAGGCTCCAAATTTGAATCAACTTGAAGCCTATAAATACCCCTCTCATCCCTAGTTAACATACACAAGTATTGAGAGTAAAAAAGAGTGAAACACTACTGTAATCTTGTGTGAAACTCCTCTCAAAGTTCTAAGTGTTAGAATAGTTTGAGAGAGGAGTGAGTGGGGGTGTAAGGGTTATCTCCTAAACCCGGTAAAAGGAGAAAGAGCTGTAAGAAGGAGGTTGATCTTCGTCTTTTAAAGGAAGATCGATAGTAGATGCCGGTGGCCTCGACGGAAGAGGAATCGGTGGAGTGGATGTAGGTCATGATGACCAAACCACTATAAAATTGGCGTGTTCACTGGTTTGCATTTACTTCCTGCCATTTACATACTGCAAATTGAATCTTTACTTGCCTACTGCATTCACTTCATAAACATATGCTTTCAAAGTTAAGTTTCCGAAATCGGTTTTCAACGTAAACGGATTTAATCGAAACAAAGTTTTAAACCAACGTTATTTTACCGCTGCACTAATTCACCCCGCCCTCTTAGTGCCGACCCCGGACTCTTGATCCTAATAATTGGTATCAAAGCCTCATTTTTCTTATTTGGTTTAACACCTAAATAGAAATGACTCTTTTCGGCTTTCAAGAGGGTCACTCTCTCATTCGTCCTCCCTTTTTCAATGGGACGGACTACACTTATTGAAAAACTCGAATGAGAGTTTTTTTGCTTTCATTGAATCTTGATTTATGGCATATAGTCAAATCTGGTTTTAAAAGGTCTTCTCTTCCAATGAACTATTGGAATAATTTGGAGAAGAAGACGTTTTCTTTAAA
>LVTN01001196.1:59152-71330 GCA_001649415.1 Musa itinerans
CGATTTCGTTGGGAGTTCGAGAGTTCGTCGAAAGTTCGGACGTTCGTCGAAAGTTCTATCGGAACTAACTGAGAAGTCTAGGAGCTTGACAAAGAAGCTCATCAAAACTCACAAAGAAGATCATCGTGAAGTCCAGGAGCTTGCTGGGAGTCCACTAGAACATTGCCGGGAGTTCGTTGGAAGTTCGCCGGAAGATCATCGAAAGAAACCAGACTTATCTTGCTTAGCTTATATCTTAAGAATCATAGTTAGCATATAATTGGAGTTGGGATTAGGAGGTAATCCCATCAACTCTGTTAGAGGCCAATTAGGCCCGAAGTTGGGCTGGTTTGGGCCGGATTCAAGGCCCAACCAGGGTGCTAAAACCCTGGCCGACGATGGCATCGCCTGGGGAACAACACCCCAGGAAATTTGGGTGGTGGTACCACCAGGCTAGGTGGTTGTACCACCGACAACAGTGCTGCCAGCGGTGGTACCGCCTAGCTGCAAATCTTGCGACGGTAGTATCGCGCAATAACGATGGTGGTACCGCCAGTACCTAGGAAATTTGGGATGAGACCTTTTTAGGCTCCAAGTTTGAATCAACTTGAAGCCTATAAATACCCCTCTTATCCCAGGTTAACATACACAAGTATTGAGAGTAAAAAAGAGTGAAACGCTGCTGTAATCTTGTGTGAAACTCCTCTCAAAGTTCTAAGTGTTAGAATAGTTTGAGAGAGGAGTGAGTGGGGTGTAAGGGTTATCTCCTAAACCCGATAAAAGGAGAAAGAGCTATAAGAAGGAGGTTGATCTTTGCCTTTTAAAGGAAGATTGATAGTGGATGCCGGTAGCCTCGACGGAAGAGGAATCGGCGGAATGGATGTAGGTCACGACGACTAAACCACTATAAAATTGGCATGTTCACTGGTTTGCATTTACTTCCTTCCATTTACATACTGCAAACTGAATCTTTACTTGCCTACTGCATTCACTTCATAAACATACGCTTTCAAAGTTGAGTTTCCGAAATCAGTTTTCAATGTAAACGGATTTAATCGAAATAGAGTTTTAAACATACGTTATTTTATCGCTGCACTAATTCACCCCCCCTCTTAGTGCCGACCCTAAACTCTTAATCCTAACACTAGACTGGCGGTACCACCGCCTGACAACCTCTCGGAGACTGTGTCTAGGTGGTACCACCACCTGACACAGTCTCGGAGACTGTGCCACGATGATGCCACCTCTTAGGGCACTGTTTAGGCCTTTCATTGGGCCAAACACAGTCCTTACATGGGCCCAACTGGCCATAATTGGGTTGGCCCAAATCTAATCCTAATTATGTGCTAACTACGAATTCTAAGGCATACTTAAGCTAAATAAGTCCGTAAGTCTAGGTTTCTTCCGGCGAGCTTTCGACGATCTTCCGGCGAGCTTCCGACGATCTTCCGGCGAACTTCCGACGATCTCTCGGTAATGTTCTAGTGGACTCCCGGCAAGCTCCTGGACCTCACGATGATCTTCTTGGTGAGTTCCAATGAGCTTCTTTGGCAAGCTCCTGGACTTCTCGGTTAGTTCTGGCAGAGCTTCCGACGAACGTTCGGACTTCCGATGAACTCTCGAACTTCCAACGAAATCACGTTCTTGACTCCGAGACTTCATTTTGCTTTATGCCTTGCTATCATAGTTAATCCTGCACACATAAAACACACTTCAATCTAGACAATTATTAGTAAGCATGAATCATGTTGCCCGACATGTCATTGGTCCATTGATGCTTCGTCCGATTCTTCGGCGCATCATTTTATCTTACAACCTATTGCCCAATCGGCTAGTTGATCTCTGCAACCCCGATATCCTTAGTGTAATATCCGCTCTTCTTGACCTGATGCCTAAATCCATGGCTCGAAGCCTTCGATCGATCCTCTGGCTCGACGTCTAATCTTTTGACATGTTTCACCGACCCAACATGATTCTTCCTGCATTAATTGTCTCATCCTGATTAAAGCTTCCTGCGTTACTCAAAACACAGATCAAATCATAAACACTATCAATTGGTTTCATCATCAAAATCTGAGATTCAATAAATAAGTCCATAAGTCTAGGTTTCTTCCGGTGAACTTCCGACGATCTCTCGGCAATGTTCCAGTGGACTGGAAGGTAGTTCTCAAGTTCATCATGTGCCCTTTCATAGGAAGTTCGCTGGAAGATTGCCGAGAGATCGTCGAGAGTTTGTCGGAACATCACTGGAACATTACTGAGAGATCGTCAAGGATCGTCGAGATGACAATCTGGTGGCCTCGACGGAAGAGGAATTGCGCCAAGTATCGTTGGGTCACTATTTGGCCCTTTCACTTGGCCCAACATAGCCCAAACTTGGGCCCAATTGACCCCTAATTGAGTTGGCTAAATTATAACCCAATTATTTGCTAACTACGAATTTTAAGGCATACACTAAGCTAAATAAGTCTGTAAGTCTAGGTTTCTTCCGGCGAGCTTCCGACGATCTTTCGACGAACTTTCGATGATCTATCGGTAATGTTCTAGCGGACTGGATGGTAGTTCTCAAGTTCATCAAGTTCATCATCTACCATTTCATAGGAAGTCTTCTGGAACATTGTCGAGAGATCATTGAGAGTTCGCCAAAAGCTCACCGGAACATTGCCGAGAGATCATCAAAGATCATCGAGATGACAATCTAGTTAAACACATTTCCGGTGGCCTCGATAGAAGAGGAATCAGGAGTGGATGTAGGTCATGATGATCGAGCCACTATAAAATCTGGTTTGCATTTCTGCTTTGCTATTTACATTTATTATTGAATATCAGATTTTGATGATGAAACCAATTGATAGTGTTTATGATTTGATTTACGTTTTGAGTGACGCAAGAAGCTTCGATCATGGAGAGATAATTAAAGCAGGAAGAATCATATTGGGCCAGAGAAAAATATGTTAGAAGATTATGTCGAGCCGAAGGATCGGTCAACGTATCGGTAGAAGGTTTCGAGCCATGGGTTCGGGCATCGGGCCAAGAAGAGTGGAAATTGCGTCAAGGAATCGGAAGTGGATGTAGATCACGATGACCGAACTACTGTAAAACTTGGTTTGCATTTCTGCTTTACTATTTACATTTATTGCAAATTGTCATACTTCCTCATTACTCTAGTTGCACACTCTTACGAATGTGTTTTAAGTTAAACACATTTTCGAAATCAGTTTTAATCGAAATGAAAGATTCACGAAATCGATGTTTTTACCACTGCACTAATTCACCCCCCCTCTCTTAGTGTCGACTCATTCCTAACAGTTGATATTAGAGCAATGTTATTTCTTATTTGGTTTAATACCCAAGAGAAATGGCTCCTTTCGGCTTTTAAGAGGACTTTTCTATCGTTCATCCTCGCATGTTCAATGGGACGGACTACTTATATTAAAAAACTCGAATGAGAGTTTTCTTATTTTCTTTGGATTTAAATTTATGGAATATTATCGAAAGTAGTTTTCAAAAGTCTTCTACTCCAATAAACGAATGGAATGATTTGGAAAAGAAAATTTTTTCTTTAAATGCTAGAGCTATGAATGCTCTATTTTGCGCCTTAGACAAAAATGAATTCAATCGGGTTTCTACTTGCGAAATGGCTTTTGATATTTGGCACACTCTTGAAATCACACATGAAGGCACTCGTAGGGTTAAAGATTCTAAAGTTAATCTTTTGATGTATGATTTTGAATTATTTCGTATGAAACCAAGCGAAACCATTGGAGACATGTATACCTGTTTTATGGATGTCGTCAATGGTTTAAAAGCACTTGGTAAAAGTTTTTTAAATCTTGAACTTGTTAATAAAGTTTTACGATATCTTTCTAAAAATTGGGATTCGAAAGTAATTACAATACAAGAGACAAAGGATTTAAATAAGTTTCCACTTAAAGAACTTATCGGGTCTTTGATGACTTATGAAATGGCGCATGATGAACTTGAGAACTATCTTCTAAAGAAAAGGAAGGATTTTGCACTTAGAACAAAAAAAGACCACTCGAGTGAAAGCTCAAGTGATGGTGAACTTGAACTTCTCACAATAAAGCTTAAAAAGTTCTTAAAACAAGAATCAAAGAACAAAAATAAACATAAAAAGAACGTAACTACTTGCTATGAACATAAGAAAAAGGAAGTATCTTGGGATGAATCGAGCTCATCCGATGACGAGGAGCAAACCGATGAAGACAAAATGACGAACTTCGCTTTGATGACTCTCGACAATGAGGTAAACAACTCAAACGAAACTCCTTTACTTTATTTTGAAATTACTTGATGATTTTTCATAGGTTATTTTTAAATTAGTTAGTAAAAAATGTAAAAAATTATATCATGCTTCTTTTTATTTTAAAAAATGATCATGAAAATTACATGTTTTATGATAAAGGAACAAAATGTTAGATTTAAATCTAATGATAATCCTATGTTTGTTTTTAAGAAGAAATAATATGTATCTTGTTAATTTTTGATTTTGATTGAAAATGCTTTATGTCCAATGAAATCATGCTTGATGTCTTAATGAAAATGTTAAGAGCTTTGATATAATGCTTAATATGAAATTATGCATGTTGTACCTTAAAAAACCTTGAAACCATGTTTTGATATCATGCCGAAAGTAATGATGCATAATGATCATGCTTAATAAGTTTATATTTCAAAATTTTGCATGATGATTCTTGCAATTTATGGCTTATCGATCTTTGCCGTAATAAAAATTACTTTTTCGGTTTTAAACATGATGTATGTTTTGATTTGGCATAAATGACAAAGGCATGCTCGTGTGAAATAAAAAGAAAATACATTTCTCTTTAAAATTTCTCAATCCCTACCTTATCGAGTTTTCAAAAGGGGAGATTGATAAATCTATTTGTATCATTTTTATGGATCTCTTGGACTATGAAATTGATTTTGATTATTTGATGATTTGAATTTGAATGAGTTTTATCCAAATCATGATCTTGATTTCTTGGAATTGTGAGGATCGAGAGCACTAAGAGGGGGAGGGGTGAATTAGTGCAGCGGAAAACTTTCATCGATTCAAAAAGACTTCGTACGATAAACTGTTTCCGACATAAAACTGATTTCGGAAACTTCTTGAAAGCAAGTTCGTAAAGGAGTGCTGCAAAAGTAACGAGGAAGTAAAGCACATATGGAGTTTTGCAGTATGGTAAATAGCAGAATATAAATGCAAACCAAGATTTAGAGTGGTTCGGTCAATCTTAACCTACATCCACTTTTGGCTTCCTCCTCCGATGAGGTCACCGACGTCCACTAGAGGCCTCCCTTCAATAGACGAAGGCCAAACACCATTTTACAGCTCTACTCCTTTTGATGGGTTTAGGAGATAACCCTTACAGATTTTGTCACTCCTCTCTTGAATAATCAAAACTTAGAAGAAAATAGGGAGAAGAACTTTTGGCCTTTACAAAACTTTGAGCTCTAGAATTCACAAAGTAAGATCAAGATTTCGGTGCCTTTTAGTGCCCTTTCATTGCTGAAAGGGTGGGGTATATATAGGCCCCAAACAAATTTGAATTTCAAGCTCAAAACTATCATCTCCCGGAATTCTGGGGTCTGGCGGTTCAACTACTTGACTGGGCGATTCCACTGCCTAGCAAAGCTCGGAGACTGAGCCTCTAGGTGGTGCCACAGCTTGACAGAGGCGATTCTACAGCTTGGCAAAGCTCGGAGACTGAGCCTCTAGGTAGTGCCACCGCCTGACAAGGGCGGTTCAACCGCCTGTCAAAGCTCGGAGACCAAGCTCAAGCAGTTCCACTGCCCAGCTTTCCTGGGAGTTTGAGCTCCTAGGCGGTGCCATTGCCGACTCAAGCGGTGCCATCGCCGACTTAGGCGGTGCCACTACTTACAGCTTGCCAAAGCTGACAATCTTAGCCTTTAGGTAGTGCCACCGCCTGACAAGGGCGGTTCAACCGCCTGTCAAAGCTCGGAGACCAAGCTCAAGCAGTTCCACTGCCCAGCTTTCCTGGGAGTTTGAGCTCCTAGGCGGTGCCATTGCCGACTCAAGCGGTGCCATCGCCGACTTAGGCGGTGCCACTACCGGCCAGGAAATCTGGATCCGAATGGGGCTGATCCATTCGGCCCAACTTGGGTTTGTTAAGGGCCCAATTGCCCCAAGATTAAGTTAATGGGATCACCTCCCATTTCTAACTTAATCATCATGTTAGACATTTACTGCAACTTGCTCTAGTGCATCAATCGCTTCTTCCGACGAGCTTCCGGCGAACATCCGACGAACCTTCGACGATGCTCCGACAGACTTCCGGCAAACTCCTGGACTTGCGATGATCCACTTGGCGAGTTCCGACGAGCTTCTTTGGCAACCTCCAGACTTCTCGGATTATTTCCCGCAGAACCTCCGACGACCATCCGGACTTCCGTCGAACTCTCGAACCCCCAACGTGATCATGGTCTTGACTCTGGCGCAACTCCTACTGCATGTCTTACTTTCATTATACTTAATCCTACATATGTAAAACATACTTCGATCTAGACAATTAATACTAAGCATTAATTAAGTTGTCCGGCATGTCATTGGTCCCTCGATGCTTCGTCTGATTCTTCGGCGTATCGTCCTCTCTTGCGGCCTATTGCCCAATCGGCTAGTTGACTCCGTAACTCCGATATCCTTGGCACAATATCTGCTCTTCTTAGCCCGATGCCCGAATCCACGGCCCGAAGCCTTCTATCGATACGTTGGCCAATCCACCGGCCAATCCATCGGCCCGACGTCCAATCTTCTGACATGTTCCTCTAGCCCAACATGATTCTTCCTGCTTTAATTGTCTTATCCTGATCGAAGCATCCTACGTTACTCAAAATACAGATTAAAACATAAACACATATCAATTGGTTTCATCATCAAAATACGAGATTCAACAATCTCCCCCTTTTTGATGATGACAACCAATTAATGACGGAGTTAAACGTAACTCCCGGAGTTTAAACAAACTCCCCCTATCAATATGCCTTATTGAGAGAAACTCTTGGATTCAAAAATCCAAGCAACATATCATGATCAAATCATGCATGACATCAACATACTTCTCCCCCTTTGTCATCAACAAAAAGGAGAAGTACTACTCAACAAGTGTTTGAGATATTAATTCAAATCATTGCATGAAAAACATAATATCAAGTTTTATCATCATGCAATTTGAAGCTAGAAAATTTATCAAGTGTTACATCATGCTTAGAATCATTCAAGCTATCAAGTTTTAGATATGCAAGCTAGTAAGATAGCATGTTCTACTTTATTCAAGCTAGCAAATTTAAAGATGTACAAGTTGGCATATTTGCATCTTGAGATAGGCAAGATAGCACTTCTTGCTTCCTTTTTGAGATTAGCAAGCTAGCAAGTTTGCCTCTTTTCGAATTATGCAAGCTAGAAAATTTGCTTTCTAGCAAGTTTTGCTCCCCCTTTGTCATTGTCAAAAAGAAGGGAAGACCCTTTATGTCAATTTCTAAATCATAACAAAGGTAAGTATCAATCTTATTTGTGTAGGTCACTGTTTGGGCCTTTCACTTGGACCAACATAGCCCAAACTTGGGCCTAATTGGCCCCTAATTGAGTTGGCCTAATTCCAACCCAATTATGTGCTAACTACAAATTTTAAGGCATACACTTATGTTAAATAAGTCCGTAAGTCTAGGTTTCTTCCGACGATCTTCCGATGAATGTTCAGACTTCCGACGAACTCTCGAACTCCCAATGAAATCTCGTTCTTGACTCCGGGACTTCATTTTGCTTTATGCCTTGATCGCTATCATACTTAATTCTGCACACTTAAAACCTACTTCGATCTAGACAATTATTACAAAGCTTGAATCAAAGTTGTCCGACATGTCATTGGTTCATCGACGCTTCGTTCGATTCTTCGGTGCATCGTCCTCTCTTACGACCTATTGCCTAATCGGTTAGTTGACCTCCGCAACTCTGATTTCTTTGGTACAATTTTTGCTCTTTTTTGCCCGATGCCCGAATCCATGGCCTAAAGCATTCTATCGAAACGTCGACCAATCCTTCGGCTCGACATCCAATCTTCTGACATGTTTTTCTCCGGCCCAACATGATTCTTCCTGGTTGAATTGTCTCTCCCTAATTGAAGCTTCTTGTGTCACTCAAAATGTAGATCAAATCAGAAATAGTATCAATTGGTTTCATCATCAAAATCTGAGATTCAACAAGAATTGCTAGTGTGCACATCTTGAAAGAGAAAGATTTGCTAGCGTGCACAATTCAAGAAGATGCAAAAACATACTAGCTTGCTCATCTCAAAAGAGAAGCAAAGATTGCTAACTTGCATATTTCAAGAAGCAAAAGTTGCTTTCTTGAACAGCTCAAAATTGCTAGCTTGCATGTTCTAAAATGTTGTAAAATTCACTAGCTTGTATGATGTAGAACTTGCTATCTTGAACATCACCAAGACTTGCTAGCTTGCAATCTCAAGAGAAGCAAAAGTACTATATTGCCTATCTCAAGAAGCGAAACATACTAACTTGCACATCTAACAAAATTTACAAACTTGCAAAACTCAAAATTATTGCTAGCTTGCATGATAAAAATTGAGATTATGTTTATAATGATTTAAAACTTGCTAAATGTACTTTTTTTTTTGTTGACGACAAAGGGGGAGAAGTTATGATAATCATGCATGGAATGATGTATTGAAATTTTGATTATGCATGATTTTATGATGACGTGTCACAAATATTCATGATTAAATTTGCTTTGACTTGAATTCAATTTGAATTCAAGAGTTCTATTAATATGACATATTGATAGGGGGAGTTAAAGTTAACTCTGTCATCAATTGGTTGTCATCATAAAAAAGGTGGAGATTGTTGAATCTTGAATTTTGATGATGAAACTAATTAATAGTGTTTATGATTTGATTTGCGTTTTGAGTGACGTAGGAAGCTTCAATCAGGAAGAGATAATTAAAGCAGGAAGAATCATGTTGGGCTGGAGAAAAACATGTTAGAAGATTGGACGTCGAGCTGAAGAATACGTTGACGTATCGGTAGAAGGCTTCGGGCCATGGGTTCGAGCATTGGGCCAAGAAGAGCAAAAATTGCACTAAGGAAATCGGAGTTGCGGAGGTCAATTGGCCAATTGGGCAATAGGCCGCATGAGAGGACGATGCGTTGAAGAATCAGACAAAGTGTCGATGAACCAATGACATGCCAGATAACATTTGATTCAAGCTTTATAATAATTTTCTAGATCGAAGTAGGTTTTAAGTGTGCAGGATTAACTATGATAGCAATCAAGACATAAAGCAAAATGAAGTCCCGGAGTTAAGAACGAGATTTCATTGGGAATTCGAGAATTTGTTGAAGTCCGGACATTCGTCAAAAGGTCTACCGGAATTAATCGAGAAGTCCAGGTGCTTGCTAAAGAAGCTCATTAAAACTTGCCAAGAAGATCGTCATGACCTCCAAGAGCTTGCCGGGAGTCCGCTGGAACATTCTGAGAGATCGTTGGAAGTTTGCTGGAAGATCGCAGGAAGCTCGCTGGAAGAAATTGGCTAGACTTATGGACTTATTTAGCTTAGTGTATGCCTTAAAATTTGTAGTTAGCACATAATTGGGTTGAAATTGAGCCAACTCAATTAGGGGCCAATTGGGCCCAAGTTTGGGCTGTGTTGGGCTAAGTAAAAGGCCTAAACAATGACCCAATAGGTGGAACCATTATGGCACAATCTCCAAGACTATGTCAAGCGGTGGTATCTCCTAGACACAGTCTCCGAGAGACTGTTAGGTGGTGGTACCGCCCAATGTCAATGTTGTAGGTGGTGGTATCGCCCAACATAGGCGGTGGTACCGTTAGTACCCGAAGGACCCAAGATGAGACATTTTTAGGCTCCAAGTTTGAATCCACTTGAAGCCTATAAATACCCCTCTCATCCCTAGTTAACACACATAAGTACAGAGAACTTAAAAGTGAGAAAACGCTGTAGAAATTACTTGAGAGATCCCCTCCTCTAGCTTAAATTTAGAATTATGTTTAGAGAGGAGTGAGTGCTTGTAAAAGGTTATCTCCTAAGATTAAATTTGCTTTGACTTGAATTCAATTTGAATTCAAGAGTTCTATTAATATGACATATTGATAGGGGGAGTTAAAGTTAACTCTGTCATCAATTGGTTGTCATCATAAAAAAGGTGGAGATTGTTGAATCTTGAATTTTGATGATGAAACTAATTAATAGTGTTTATGATTTGATTTGCGTTTTGAGTGACGTAGGAAGCTTCAATCAGGAAGAGATAATTAAAGCAGGAAGAATCATGTTGGGCTGGAGAAAAACATGTTAGAAGATTGGACGTCGAGCTGAAGAATACGTTGACGTATCGGTAGAAGGCTTCGGGCCATGGGTTCGAGCATTGGGCCAAGAAGAGCAAAAATTGCACTAAGGAAATCGGAGTTGCGGAGGTCAATTGGCCAATTGGGCAATAGGCCGCATGAGAGGACGATGCGTTGAAGAATCAGACAAAGTGTCGATGAACCAATGACATGCCAGATAACATTTGATTCAAGCTTTATAATAATTTTCTAGATCGAAGTAGGTTTTAAGTGTGCAGGATTAACTATGATAGCAATCAAGACATAAAGCAAAATGAAGTCCCGGAGTTAAGAACGAGATTTCATTGGGAATTCGAGAATTTGTTGAAGTCCGGACATTCGTCAAAAGGTCTACCGGAATTAATCGAGAAGTCCAGGTGCTTGCTAAAGAAGCTCATTAAAACTTGCCAAGAAGATCGTCATGACCTCCAAGAGCTTGCCGGGAGTCCGCTGGAACATTCTGAGAGATCGTTGGAAGTTTGCTGGAAGATCGCAGGAAGCTCGCTGGAAGAAATTGGCTAGACTTATGGACTTATTTAGCTTAGTGTATGCCTTAAAATTTGTAGTTAGCACATAATTGGGTTGAAATTGAGCCAACTCAATTAGGGGCCAATTGGGCCCAAGTTTGGGCTGTGTTGGGCTAAGTAAAAGGCCTAAACAATGACCCAATAGGTGGAACCATTATGGCACAATCTCCAAGACTATGTCAAGCGGTGGTATCTCCTAGACACAGTCTCCGAGAGACTGTTAGGTGGTGGTACCGCCCAATGTCAATGTTGTAGGTGGTGGTATCGCCCAACATAGGCGGTGGTACCGTTAGTACCCGAAGGACCCAAGATGAGACATTTTTAGGCTCCAAGTTTGAATCCACTTGAAGCCTATAAATACCCCTCTCATCCCTAGTTAACACACATAAGTACAGAGAACTTAAAAGTGAGAAAACGCTGTAGAAATTACTTGAGAGATCCCCTCCTCTAGCTTAAATTTAGAATTATGTTTAGAGAGGAGTGAGTGCTTGTAAAAGGTTATCTCCTAAACCTATGAAAAGGACAAGAGGGGTGTAAAAGGATAGTTGGTCTTCGCCCATTGAAGGAAGATAGTTAGTAGATGCCGGTGGCCTCGACGGAAGAGGAATCAGGTGTGGATGTAGGTTACGATAATCGAACCACTATAAAATCTGGTTTCCATTTCTGTTTTGCTATTTACATTTATTGCAAACTACCATACTTCCTCATTACTCTAGCTGCACACTCTTACGAACATGTTTTAATTTAAGAACATTTCCGAAATTGATTTTAATCAAAACGAAAGATTCACGAAATCGACGTTTTTACCGCTGCACTAATTCACCCCCCGCTCTTAGTGCCGACTCGTTCCTAACATTTGTCATAGTAGAAGCACTAGCCTTTGTCCTTTGTCAGGTTTTTCTTAGCAACCTTTGTTTTGTCTAGTCTACCCTTGCCCTTGCCCTTCTTAAGGGACTTCTCTACCTTCCTTTTCTTTCTAGTCTCACCATCAAGAAAGAGAATGTTAGGACTCTAGCTAGGAGAGTCTTAATTGAGAAGGACATTCATGTAAAACCTACCTAAGCCGACTCCTATTAAACAGGTGAAGAGGCCGGCCACGGCTTGGGTTAGGAGGATCTTTCTTAGAGAAGACATAGGAGTTGTAAAAGAATAGGAGTCTTAAGTAGGAGTCCTATTAGGAGTTGGTTAGAAGTAAGAGTCTTGAGTAGGAGTCCTATTAGGAGTTAGGGTTTAGAAGCCCTATAAATAGCCATGTATTCCTCATCTTTTGATA
>LVTN01001197.1:0-17189 GCA_001649415.1 Musa itinerans
TCATAGTAGGTTTGAAAGATTATCAAATCAACCTAGAGATTGGTTGGAATGATAACTTCTCGGTACATTTATTGAAGGACTTAATCCAAATATCTGGTGTAAAGTTAAGGTAAGTCAACCCCGCACTATAATAGCTGCGATCTCATTCGCACATCTACATGAGAAAAAAATTAGCAAGGGGTTTGTTGTCACGCCCCTTAAATTTAATCCTCATTCAGGAGGTGTGAACCTAACTCAAAATTGATAATATTATAATTAAACAAACAATCTAGGATCCAAACACACATTTGAGGCCACTAAAAAACCACTCAAGTCAAAATTCACTTATATAATCCATAATTCATAAAACTTGTGCAGTTTATAATCATACTATCATATCACTTAATGATTCACAAAATCCAAAGCCAACTCAACTAAACCATAACCACATCATAAATCCATAAGCGTGGCAATGTATATAATCACAAAACCAACATGTACTACATATTTATATCATTACACAGTTTAAACTTAACATTTCCAAAATCCCGACGTAAGAGGTACTTTCTAAATATTTACAAGATACATCAATCTAGATTTGTCATTGATATTTCATTACACACAAAAAGAACTTATACAACATCAACCTATCAAGTATGAAATATTTGCCCTAAAATCTTTTAGCTTTCCACTGCCTCAACCCAATTTACACATTTTAATGAGTGATAAGCTATCCTAAAAAATTTATATAGCAATGGGGTGAGCATATAAAGCTCAGCATGTGACTAACATATTTATAGCAAAGAGAATAGTTTTCAAACAAATAAGGTATCTAAAATACAAAGTAGAGTACAAGATGAAATAGAAGCATATGTTGTTTGAATGCAGAATTACGATGTCATTTTGTTCGAAGCATGTTTTGTTCATATAATCGAGGAAAGGTAATTGGAGCATATCATTGGCATAAGGAGCATATCGATGACATATGGTATTTTTCAAGGCATAACAAAGACATATAAACATTTCGGAACATATCAAAGAACAAAACATGAACATAAGCTCAAATGTCACATGACGTTGCATTCATTTCATTCTTATCTAAAGTATGCATAAAAACATAGCCAAAGCTTTGAATATCATGTCAAACATATAAAAGGTGAAGTGGGACCATAATATAATATTAGACATCCATTTCTGAATGACCACCAAACATAAGTCTCCCACGACTGGGAGCTCCATCCACCGATGTCTGAGTGAAGTCATAGGGGGCCTGCAGAGCATCGCAGGCTCTAAGCATAATTCCCTTTACCATTTCTGGCAAAGGTTCATATTTATCCCACAAACACCGGAGTATAAAAGGATAGTGAATAATAAAATTTGGATATATCAGAAACATATGCGGAACAACAGAATGCATGTGCCTATATGAAACATTGCGATACAAACATGAACTTTACATAATGAAATCAGGTATATAAATAATTAAAGGATAAAAGTATATAGGAATTTAAGGCAATAATGTAAAGTTCAACTGAAGTAAGGGTTTTTGCCGAAATCAATTTCTAAAGAGAAGAAATAAGATGAGGCGAATTTAAGGTGAAACACATGCGAAATAATGGAATGCATGTACCTATACGAAATATTGCGATACAAACATGAACTTTACATAATGAAATCAGGTATATAAATAATTAAAGGATAAAAGTATATAGGAATTTAAGGCAATAATGTAAAGTTCAACTGAAGTAAGGGTTTTTGCCGAAATCAATTTCTAAAGAGAAGAAATAAGATGAGGCGAATTTAAGGTGAAACACATGCGAAATAATGGAATGCATGTACCTATACGAAATATTGCGATACAAACATGAACTTTACATAATAGATTTAGGTATACATATAATTGAAGGACAAGAGTATACAGGAATTTAAGGCAATAATGTAAATTTCAACTAAAGTAAGGGTTTTTGCCGAAATCAATTTCTAAAGAGAAGAAATAAGATGAGGCGAATTTAAGGTGAAACACATGCGAAATAATGGAATGCATGTACCTATACGAAATATTGTGATACAAACATGAACTTTACATGATAGACGCAAGTATATAAATAATTGAAGGACAAGAATATATAAGAATTTAAGGCAATAATATAAAGCTCAACTGAAGTAGGATTTTTGCTGAAATTAATTTCCAAAGAGAAGAAACAAGAAGAGGCGAAATTGATCAAAGCTTGATTCTGGCAGAATTTGAGAGGCACATTGTATGAATTATTTGGATGACTAGTTATGCTCCAATTTATACAAAAAAGGTGTCATTCGAAAGTTGTGACAATCTAGGTTTAGGTAAATTATGTTTTGCAAGAATTGGAATTTACAATAGGGAGTTATGAATAATTTCGTAGTGAAAGGTCTGAAAATATCAGCTCTGTTTTACAGAATCCATAGGGTCGATGAAAATAGATGTTTCAATTTGAAATTGTACTCCAAAAATTACAATTCAGTAAGCATAGGAAGACTTTTGAGTTTAATTTCCAATAAATTATACTTTGCATAAATCTGAGTTCCCAATAGCATGTTATATGCAGTTAAGTAACAAAAGGTCAGAAATTATAGTCCATATTTTGCAGAATCTATAGGGTTAATTGAAACAGAAGTCTTAGCAGTCAATTAAACTCCAAATGAATCAATCTAGGCATCAAAATAAAGATCATTGAGTCTAATTTCAAATGGATTAGGCTTTACCAAATTCAGAGTTTAGTACTAAATGTTAGGTCTGAAATAATGCATAGAGGTTAGATTACCAAAAAATTATAGATTCAAGGATTTGTATTAAAACGAAAGAAAGGTTTGGTTTTAAGCTGAAATCTTTCAAATTTTGTAGAATTAAATAAAAATAGAGATTAGGATTTATGTAAGATGGGGTTAGAATATTTTCCTTAGAAGAGTTTGATTCCTAAATGTGGGGAATTGATGCAAAACCTCAAGCAAAGCTTCCTCTTCCTCTTCCTCTTCCTCTTCTTCTTCTTCTTCTACTTCTCCTTCTTTTTCTTCTTCTTCTTCTTCTTCCCTTCTATTCTCAAACTAACGTTGGTTGTAGAAACTTAAGTTTTCTTTCTTTAATCTCTTATTTAATTACTCCAATTACTTGGGTTTGACTAACACAAGGGTTGCAAGGTGTCATGCATGCATGAAAGGGGCTTATGTGTCATCCATAGAACCAATATGGGTGGCACCACACTTAGGTTAGCTAGTGACACATGTCCACCATATATATTTTTTTTCTTTAACTTAAATCTGAATATTTCATAAATCATATCAAATTTCTAATATTAACATTTAGGTCCCTAGCCATAAATTTCTAATATAAAATTATTTAATACAAAAGAATTATTAGCTAATCCTCATATTTACAAACAAGCATCTATAAATTTTTTTTCTTCAAAAATGGGGGATGTTACACTCTCTCCTCCTTAAAAGAAAAATTTAGTCCTCTAAATTTGTCATACCTCCTTCGACGAAAAGATTAAAATTTTGCACCTTGGCCATCAACATCATTGAGTCTTGCCCTTTCCTTATATCATTCAAATCAAAATTTTCTTTTAATAACTTCTATTGCTTCACAACCAAAGTCGCCATAAAACTTATAGATTTTCTACCGAGTGTATCAGCTACGACATTAGCTTTACCCCGGGTGATAACAAATGGTACAATCATAATCCTTTAGGATTTCTATCCATCTTCGCTACCTCATGTTAACTCTTTTTGAGTAAAAATATACTTTAAACTCTTGTGATCAGTAAGGATTTTAAATGTTCGCCAATACAAGTAATGCCTCCAAATCTTTAGAGCAAAACCAATTGCTGACAATTCCAAATCATGAGTTGCATAATTCAGTTCATAACTCATTAGTTGTCTAGAAGCATAAGCAATCACTTTCTCTTCTTATATCAAAACACATCCAAGACCCTTTCTTGAGGCATCAGTATAAACCATAAATCCCTCATCACCACTTGGAATAGTGAGAATAGAGGCACTAGTCAATCTCCTTTTTAACTATTGAAAACTTTACTCATAATCATCACCCTATATAAATTTCACATTCTTTTGAGTGAGTTTAGTGAGAGGTTAAGTAATTTGAGAAAATCCCTCCACAAATCTCCTATAATAACCTGTCATGCCTAAGAAGCTTCTAACTTCTGTTATATTTGTTGGTACTTCCCACTTAACTACAGCTTCTACTTTCTTTGGATCAACAAATATGCCCTTCCCTGAAATCACATGGCCTAATAAAGCAATTTCATTCAACCAAAATTCACATTTGCTGAATTTTACATATAATTTCTTTTCTCTTAGTATGGATAATATATTTCTCAAGTGTTCCTCATACTCCTGATTAATTCTTGAATACACTAATATGTCATCAATGAATATAATTACACAGTCATCCAAGAATGGCTGAAAGATCCTATTCATCAGTTCCATAAAAGCTGCAGGGGCATTAGTCAAATCAAAAGGCATTACTAAGAATTCATAGTGATCATATCAAGTTCTAAAAGTTGTTTTTGGAATATCTTCATTCTTGATCTTCAACTGATAGTAACCTGACCTCATATCAATCTTGGAGAATACTTGTGCACCCTGTAATTGATCAACAAATCATCAATTCTAGGTAGGGGATACTTATTTTTTATGGTCACCTGATTCAACTGTCTATAATCAATACAAAGTCTCAATGTTCCATCCTTCTAATCTAATAGCACCGGAGCACCCCATGGTGAAACGTTGGGTTGAATGAAACCCTTATCTAATAGTTCTTGTAGTTGTTTCTTCAATTCCACTTACTTAAATGGTGTCATTATGTAGAGAGGCTTAGATATTAGGATTATCCCAAGGACCAAATCAAAAGCAAATTTATCCTCTCCGTCTGGAGGTAATCCGGGCAAGTCATTCTAGGATACATCAGGCAAAGAGATAAATCATACCCAATACTCTCAAAATAAAAGATCTAGTATGCAAAAGTGATCATTGTCGTATAATAATCTATACTGGCATAATATGAAGATACCCAAACCATACCTAGTATAATATCAAAACACCAAATATCTAGGAGAACCAAATCAACAAAAAGTTTGTGTTCTCCAATAGAAATATGACAAGATTACCAGATCAAGTTCGTTATCAAAGAATCTCCAATGGTCGTATTTACATATAGCATATAATCCAGTGGTCTAGGTTGAATGCCCAAGTGATAAACAAAATATTACGAATCACATCAAATATGAGACCCATGGTCAAACAAAATTTTGTATTCTTTGAGAAACATAGATAATACCTTCAACCACTAATTCAGAAGCTTTAGAATCATATTCAGTGACAGCATACACTCTAACATAGGCTGATAATTTAGGAGGCAGTGACTCTTTCTTCTTATTTCAAAGGGCAGTCTTTTATTTTATGATCTAACTCTCCACAAGCAAAATAGGCTCCAGTCACCCGAAAATATAAACTTGTTTCATAATTTAACCCGCATCTTACACAGTATTGAGTCTTTTGTGGTGACTTCCCATTTCAAATCCAAATGTCTTGACCCTCTTATTATTACTTTCTGATTCATTTCCAATCATATTTTTATTGGTAAACTTGTCCTTGCTATTCCTGTCCTTGATCTTCAGAAATTCTTTTGATCATCAGAATAATTTCGTATATTAAATATCTTCTCCATTCGCATCATCCATTTTTCTGCCACTATTCTGCTACCAATGTATTAGGTTCACCATACTTCCGCTGTGCCACTCTGATTTAATATCATCGATCAACCATTTCATCCCCCTTAATTAATTATATGTAGATAAAATAGGAGGACCAAATGTCATCGTCAAATTAGATTCCTAAAAGGCATCAAAGAAAATTTTTACCAATCATTATAGTTCACTAGACCTCAATATATTTTGCACGCCAACATATCAAATATTTTAGTGATCCTCAAACAATGCTCTGATACCATCTCTATCACGCCCCCTAAATTTAATCCTCATTCAGGAGGTGTGAACCTAACTCAAAATTGACAATATTATAACTGAACAAATAATCCAGGATCTAAACACACATTTGAGGCTACTAAGAAAACACACAAGTCAAAATTCACTTATATAATCCATAATTCATAAAACTTGTGTAGTTTATAATATACTATCATATCACTTAATGATTTACAAAATCCAAAGCCAACTCAACTAAACCATAACCACATCATTAATCCATAAGCGTGGCAATCTATATAATCACAAAGCCAACATTTACTACATGTTTATATCGTTACACAGTTTAAACTTAACATTCCCAAAATCCCAACGTAAGAGGTACTTTCCAAATATTTTCAAGATGCATCGATCTAGATTTGTCATTGATATTTCATTACTCACAAAAAGAACTTATACAACATCAACCTATCAAGTATGAAATATTTGCCCCAAAATCTTCTAGCTTTCCACTGCCTCAACCCAATTTACACATTTTAACGAGCGATAAGCTATCTTGAAAAATTTATATAGCAATGGGGTGAGCATATAAAGCTCAGCACTTGACTAATATATCCATAGCAAAGAGAATAATTTTTAAATAAATAAGGTATCAAAAATACAAAGCAGAGATACAAGATGAAATAGAAGCATGTGTTGTTTGAATGCATAATTACGATGTCGTATCGTTCGAAGTATATTTTGTTCATATAATTGAGGAAAGGAAATTGGAGCATATCATTGGCATAAGGAGCATATCGATGGCATATGATATTTTTTAAGGTATAACAAAGATATATAAACATTTCAGAATATATCAAAGAACAAAACATGAACATAAGCTCAAATGTCACATGACATTGCATTCATTTCATTCTTATCTAAAGCATACATAAAAACATAGCCAAAGCTTTAGATATCATGTCAAACACATAGAAGGTGAAGTGGGACCATAACATAATATTGTATATCTATTTCGCAATGACCACCAAACATAAGTCTCCCATGTTTGGGAGCTCTATCCACCCACGTTTGAGTGAAGTCATAGGGGGCCGACAGAGCATCGCGGGCTTTAAGCATAACTCCCTTTACCATTTCTGACAGAGGTTCACATTTATCCTACAAACACTAAAGTACAAAAGGACAGTGAACAATAAAATTGCAACATATCTGAAACACATACGGAACAACGGAATGTATATGCCTATACGAAACATTGCGATACAAACATGAACTTTACATAATGAAATCAGGTATACAAATAATTAAAGGATAAGAGTATATAAGAATTTAAGGCAATAATGTAAACTTCAACTAAAGTAAGGGTTTTTGCCGAAATCAATTTCCAAAGAGAAGAAACAAGAAGAGGTGAATTTAAGGCGAAACACATGTGGAATAATGGAATGTATGTACCTATATGAAACATTACGATATAAACATGAACTTTACACAACTAAAGTAAGGGTTTTTGTGAAATCAATTTCCAAAGAGAAGAAACAAGAAGAGGTGAATTTAAGGCGAAACACATGTGGAATAATGGAATGTATGTACCTATATGAAACATTACGATATAAACATGAACTTTACACAACTAAAGTAAGGGTTTTTGTGAAATCAATTTCCAAAGAGAAGAGACAGGAAGAGACGAATTTAAACACATGCGGAACAATGGAATGCATGTACCTATACGAAACATTGCGATACAAACATGATCTTTACATGATAGATGCAGGTATATAAATAATTGAAGGACAAGAGTATACAAAAATTTAAGGCAATAATGTAAAGCTCAACTGAAGTAGGGTTTTTGTCGAAATCAATTTCCAAAGAGAAGAAACAAGATGAGGCGAAGTCGACCAAAGCTTGATTCTGGTAGAATTTGAGAGGCACATTGTATGAATTATTTGGATGATCAATTATGCTCCAATTTATACAAAATAGTGTCATTCGAAAGCTGTCCAATCTAGTATTAGGGAAATCATGTTTTGTAGGAATTGGAGTTTACAACAGGGAGTTATAAATAATTTTGTAGTGATAGGTCTGAAAACATTAGCTCTATTTTACTGAATCCACAGGGTCGATAAAAATAGATGTTTTAGTTTGCAATTGTACTAAAAAAATTTTAATTCAGTAAGCACAAGAAGATTTTTGAGTCTAGTTTCCAATAAATTATACTTTTCATAAATCTGAGTTCCTAGCAGCATGTTATAAGCAGTTAAGCAACAAGAGGTCAAAAATTACAGTCCCTGTTTTGCTGAATCTGTATGGTTAATTGAAATAGAAGTCTTAGTTGTCATTTAAACTCCAAATCATTTAATCTTAGTATCAAAATAAAGATTTTGAGTCTGCTTTCAAATGGATTAGGTTTTGCCAAAATCAGAGTTTAGTACTAAAAGTTAGGCCCGAATCAATGCATAGAGGTCAGATTATCGAAAAATTACAGATTCATGGCTTTGCATCAAAACGAAAGAATGGTTTGGTTCTAAGCTGAAATCTTTCAAATTTTATAGAATTAAAATAAAAATAGAGATTAGGATTTCTATAGGATGGGGTTAGAACACTTGCCTTAGAAGAGTTTGATTCCCGAATGTGGGGAGTTGATTAAAAACCTTAAGCAAAGCTTCCTCTTCCTCTTCCTCTTCTTCTTCTTCTTCTTCTTCTTCTTCTTCTTCTTCCATTCTCTTCTCAAACTAACGTTGGTTATAGAAACTTAAGTTTTTATTCTTTAATCTCTCATCTAATTACTCTAATTGCTTGGGTTTGGTTAATACAAGGGTTACAAGGTGTCATGCATGCATGAAAGGGGCTTATGTGTCATCCATAGAACCAACATAGGTGGCACCACACTTAGGTTAGCTAGTGACATATGTCCACTATATATATATATATTTTTCTTTAACTTAAATCTGAATATTTCATAAATCATATCAAATTTCTAATATTAACATTTAGGTCCCTAGCCATAAATTTTTAATATAAAATTATTTAATATAAAAGAATTATTAGCTAATCCTCATATTTACAAATAAGCATCTATAATTATTTTTTTCAAAAATGGGAGATGTTACATTTATACTATGATGAAAAGTAGAGTATGGAGCACCGATGTAAACAGGGGCAACATCTGATGATGAAACCAATTGGAGAGGAACTAGAAGCTAAGAATATGGACTTCGATCATGAAGGAATAGATTCTAATGAAGATGTTGGACCTACCATATATATGATGCATTCATTAATCAGCTACTCTAACCCACAAAATATAAAAGTTGGCGGAACTCTAGAACATCAACATGTTATAGTTTTGATTGATACTGGTAGCACTAACAATTTTATGGACAGTGAGACTGTTGACTAATTGGCCCACAACATTGAAGGCTGTTATAGATTCAATGTAAAGATCGCTGATGGATGGATTTTAACTTATGATAGCAAATGTTCAAAGATAAAATTGATTATACAAGGCTAGGATTTCTTGCAATGCTTACTACACTAAAAGACAAACCTATCGCTTACACTATCAAAAAGTGGAGACCATACTTACTTGATCAACGGGTTGTGATGCATTGTAGATAGCCTATGACTGAAGTGCTGAAAGAGAAGCTCCTGAGTTTGATGCTGCTCAGCTTTGAGGATAAGGCTGATTTGAAGAGGGAGGAATTGTTAGGACCCTTTTATTTTATGAGCATTAGAATAATATTTATTGAGTCTGTTTTTTATTTTATTAGCTTTTGAATTGTTATGGAGGAATTGTTAGGACCCTTTTATTTATTATTAAGAGTCCAAGTCCTGGTGGACTCTGGGTGGAACTCTATAAATAATGATGTAACCCTTTCTTTTCAGAATCAATCAATCAATCAATGAAATGTTATTCAAATCTGTGGACAAACCCTAGGAGGCCGATCCCCTCGAAGTGATCAAGGAGGCCGATCCCCTTGAAGTGATCATCCCCATTTATCTTTCTTCTTTTACGATAAGACCTTAGAGTCTTAACACTTTTCTTCCAATAAACGTCAAAGCTATGAATGCTTTATTTTGTGTTTTAGATAAAAATGAATTCAATCGAGTTTCTATTTGTAAAATGACTTATGACATTTGGCATACACTTGAAATCACACACGAAAGCATGATGAGAGTTAAGGAGTCAAAAATCAATCTTTTAGTTCATAGTTATGAATTGTTTCACATGAAACTAAGCGAGACCATTATAGACATGTACACCTGGTTTACGGATGTCATCAATGGTCTAAAAGCACTTGGTAAAAGTTTTGTTCTAGAGTGTTTAAAGGTTTTGTAAAGATATCGGCTAATTGATGTTTCGTATCAATAAACTCTAAAGATATATCATGATTATTAACATGATATCTTATGAAATGATGCCTAATGTCAATATGTTTAGTTCTAGAGTATTGAATAAGATTTTTTGTTAAATATATTACACTTGTATTATCACATTTTATGGGAATATTCTTAAGATGAATCTTATAATCTTCTAATGTATTTTTCATCCTTACAACTTGTGTACAACATGCACCAATTGCTATATATTTCACTTCAGTTGTAGATAATGTAACCGAGTTTTATTTCTTGGAAGACCAAGAAACAAGTGCATGACATAAGAATTGACATATTCCGGATGTGCTTTTTCTATCTTCTCTATATCCTGCAAAACCCACGTCAGCAAAAGTAATTAATTCAAAGTTTTTAGATTTTAGATACCATAATCCTAAATTAGGGGTTCCTTTTAGATATCTAATAATTCTTTTAACTGCTTTAAGATGAGATAGCTTAGGATTAGATTGAAATCTAGCATAAAGTCTTACACTAAATATCATGTCTGGTCTAGTTGCGATGAGGTATAGTAAACTACCTATCATACCCCTATAAGTTTTTTGATTAAAGCTTTCTCCACTTTTGTCCATGTCTAACTTAGTGGAGGTACTCATAGGAGTATTGATAGCTTTTGAACCATCCATATGAAACCGTTTTAGCAATTCTAATACATATTTGGTTTAACTAAGAAAAATACCATCACTAAGTTGTTTGATTTGTAAGCCTAAAAAGAAAGTTAGTTCACCAATTAAACTCATTTCAAACTCTTGACTCATACTCTTAGAAAATGATTCGCATAAAGATTTATTTGTAGAACGAAAAATAATATTATCAATATAAATTTAAATAATAAGAAAGTAATTTTTAAAATTTTTAATAAATAATTTATTATCGACCTTGCCTTTAGAGAAATTATTTTGGATAAGAAAGGAACTAAGTCTTTCATACCAAACCCTCGGGGCTTGTTTTAATCCATAAAGAGCTTTAGTTAACTTAAACACATGATTAGGAAAAAAAGATTTCTCAAATCTGGGCGGCTGTTCAACATACACTTCTTCGGAAATAAAGCCATTTAAGAAAGCACATTTAACATCCATTTGAAATAACTTAAAATTATTACTACTGGCATCGGCAAGGAGCATCCTTATAGCTTCTAATCTTGTCACAGGAGTAAAGGTTTCTTCATAATCGATACCTTCTTCTTGGTTGAAACCCTTGGCCACTAATCTAGCCTTGTTTCTAACCATGATACCAAATTCATCTTGCTTGTTTCTAAAGACCCATTTAGTACTAATAACTAAATGGTCATTTGGCCTTGAAACAAGCTTCCATACCTCATTTCTCTTAAATTAATTTAACTCTTCTTGCATTGCGATGACTCATGAATCATCTTTCAAGGCCTTATCAATGCATTTAGGTTCAATTTGGGCTTCTTGCATTGTGATAACCCATGAATTATCTTTCAGGGTCAATACATTTTGGTTCAATTTGAGAAAGAAAAGCGATATTGGCATAAAAATTTTTAAGAGAAGAATTAGTTTGAACCCCTTTTGATGTGTCTCCTATGATTAACTCCTTAGGATGAGCATCTACATACTTTCATTCCTTAGGTAAGGATGTTTCGAAAGAAGATGTATCCATTGCTAGTTGGAGGAGAGGGTTCATTTAAATTCAAAGCATCAAAATTAAGATCATCATCAAACTCATTTTTCTTAAATTCGGAGATTTTATTAACGACAATATGAATAGACTCTTCTATAACCAAAGTTCTTTTATTAAAGATACAAAAGACTTTTGAAATAGAAGAATAACTAAGAAAAATACCTTCATCGGATTTTGCATTAAACTTTCCTAAGGTATCTTTTTCATTCAGGATAAAACATTTATAACCGAAAACTTTAAAATATGAAACATTAGGTTTTTTGTTATTCCACAATTCATAAAGTGTTTTGGAAAGTAATGGTCTTACTAGAACCCTATTCATGACATAGCATATCGAAATAATGGCTTCGGCCCAAAAATATTTGGGTAGGTTATGTTCATTCAACATGGTTCTTGCCATTTCTTGCAAACTCCTATTTTTTCTTTCTACTACTCCATTTTGTCGAGGATTTCTCGGAGTAGAAATTATGGTTGTATCCAATAGATTCACAAAAGTTTTAGAAATCATAGTTTTGAAATTCACTACCATGATCACTCCGAATTGATGAAATTAAAAAGCCTTTTTCATTTTGAACAAGTTTACAAAACTTCAAAAAATACTTAAAGCAATCACATTTGTGTGTCAAGAAGTATGTCCAAGAGTATCTACTATAATCGTCTACAATTACAAAGGCGTATTTGCTACCTCCTAGGCTTGTTATATCAATTGGTCCAAACAAATCCATATGGGTCAATTGTAATGGTCTAGAAGTACTTATTTGATTCTTTGATTTGAAACTACCTTTTATTTGTTTTCCTAGTTGACATGCATCACACCTATTGTCTTTAATAAACTTAATGTTAGAAATATCTCTCTCAAGTTTTTTAGATGAGATTTGAGAGATTAGTTTCATGCTAGCATGATCTAATCTCTTATGCCAAAACCAAGCATCATCATTCAAAATCGAAAAATATATTTCTTTACAAAGATCATCAATGTCAATAGTATATACATTATTTTGTTTTAGGGCAATCATAGATGTGTTTTTGTGTGATTTTTCAATAATGCAAGCATTGGATTCAAATCTAATGATGTAACCTTTATTACATAATTGACTAATGCTCAAAAGATTATGCTTTAAGCCATCAACCAATAATGCATATTCAATCAACAAGTTGGATTTGTTACCTATGGTTCCTTTGCCAATGATTTTACCCTTGTTGTTGTCTCCGAAGGTGACATACCCTTCGTCTAGGTTAGTGAGCTTAGAGAATTGGGATGGATCTCCGGTCATGTGCCTTGAGCATCCACTATCAAGGTACCATCTTTTGCTCTCAGCTTGTGATGGTAATCATTTCTACAAAAAAAAGTGATTTTTAGGTACCCATTTGACCTTGGGTGCCTAAAAAATCGATCTACTCAACTTATCGTTTTGTATAGAGCTTTTTACGGTTCCTTTAGGAACCTAAATCAATTTGTGTAGACTATATCTCTTAAATGGATGTTTATAAGCAACATGTCCGGGTTTGCAACAAAAGTTGCATTTGGTGCGAGGTGATACATGCAAGGTAGGGCCTTTAACAAAGGTGGTTGGATTTTGGTGAGAGCTACTCACAAATCCAAGTCCGCCTATTCTATGAATGTGACCATTATTGGCAAGGATCATGTTCAAGGACTTACTACCAACCTCAAATTTTTCTAAAGTTTCTTTAAGTAGAAAGTTTTCCTTCTCAAGTGCCTCTAAGTGTTGACATTTAGTGCATGGAGGTAAAGAAAGATTATCATGCTTAAATTTTTTAGAATCAATATTTAAAAGGGCATGCTCCTTTTTCAAAGAATTATGCTTTTTACTCAAAGTTCTACATTCATCAAACAATTCATGAAAAGCACTTAAAAGCTCATCGAAAGATAAATTTGCATATAATGAACTACTTACCTCATCTCCGATAGCCATTAGTGCATAGTTGGCGATCTCCTTGTTGTTTTGCTCTTCGCCTTTAGAATCACTCGAGTCATCCCATGTCGCTTTGAGTGCCTTCTTCTTCTTTGGTTGCTTCTTTTTTACTTAGGGATATTCGCTTTTGAAATGTCCCAGCTTTTTACATTCATAGCATATAACTTGTTCTTTCTTGGGTTCAACTTTATTTTTAGTGTTATTTTTAGATTTATTTCCTTTTATAATTTTTTTGAACTTTCTTGTCAAAAGTGCAAGTCATCATTATAGTCCACATCACTTGAATTTTCTTTCAGGTAGTCTTCATGAGTTCTTAGTACCATATCCTTCTTGTTCTTTGGAAGGTTATTCTCAAGCTCTTCATGAGCATTGTATGTCATTTCGTAAGTCATTAAAGACCCAATAAGTTCTTCGAGCAGAAAGTTGTTCAAGTCCTTGGCTTCTTGAATTTTCGTTACTTTAGGATCCCAACTCTTTAGGAGGGATCTTAATATTTTGTTAACAAGTTCGAAATTAGAAAAATTTTATGAAGTCCTTTTAAACCATTAACAATATCCGTAAACTAGGTATACATGTTATTAGGATCAAGAGCCGGCACTAAGAGGGGGGGGGAGCAAAGGATCGTCTCCAGATGTGGAAAGGAGTCCTGAGGAGCACAAATATGACAGTTTGAGGATCAACAAACTGGGAAAGAACGTGTGATACAAATGTAGCGATGGACGATCTGCTTTCTCATGAATCAAACTCATTAACTATTTGGAGTTTGTGATTGTATGGGTTTGTTTCTTCTATAGTCAGCACTGCTGCCGAATGCTTGTTTGCTTTACCGTGCCTTTTAATTGATTTCCATATTGCGCTATTAATTAGCACAACGAAGGATTTGTTCGTATTGGAACTATATTTATAGATTAGGATCTGAATAAACAATGCTTGCGTGCTGTGATATTTCACTTCCCTTAGAATCCCATGAAATATGTTTATAGTAGTCAACATTTACAACACCACTTGCAGTCAAATAATTGATTCTTGTCGTGTAGTCCGACACTTACAGGTTGGTCAAGAATCTACAAGGGTGGTCATGAGGGAATCATTACCATGTGTCGGTGACTCTTATCTTTGCAAAACTCTCTGTGCAAGTGTTTTAACCAAGGATGAGAGGGGTATTTATAGGCTTCAAGTTGATTCAAACTTGGAGCCTAAAAACATCTCATCTCGGGTTTCCCGGGCATGGGCGGTACCACCACCCAGTGTCAATTTGACACTGCCCTAGGCGGTACCACCACCTGGGGGGCAATCATGCATGACATCAACATACTTTGAGAACATCGGAAGTCTAAACGTTCGTCGGAAGTTCTGTCGGAACCAGCCGAGAAGTCTCAGAGCTTGTTAGAGAAGCTCGTCGGAACTTGTCAAGAAGATCTTCGTGAAGTCCAGGAGCTTGCTGGGAGTCCGCCAGAACATTGCCAAGAGATAGTCGGAAGTTCGCCAAAAGATCGCCGGAAGAAACTGGACTTATCTTGCTCAGATTATGTCTTAGATTTCGTAGTTAGCACGTAATTGGGTTTGGAGTTGTTGATGTTGATGTCAACATCAACAAATCCAAACCCAAGTATGTTGATGTCATGCATGATTTGATCATAACATATTACTTCGATTTTTGAATCTAAGAGTTTCTATCAATATGGCATATTGATAGGGGGAGATTGTTTAAACTCCGAGAGTTTGGTTAACTCCGTCATCGATTGGTTGTCAACATAAAAAAGGGGGAGATTGTTGAATCTCGGATTTTGATGATGAAACCAATTGATATGTGTTTATGTTTTAATCTATGTTTTGAGTGACATAGGATGCTTCGATCAGGATGAGACAATTAAAGCAGGAAAAATCTTGTTGGGCTAGTGGAAAATATGTTAGAAGATTAGACGTCGGGCCAGAGGAATGGTCGACATATCGACAGAAGGCTTCGGGCCGCAGATTCGGGCATCGGGCCAAGAAGAGCGGATATTATGCCAAGGATATCGGAGTTGTAGAGTCAACTGGCTGATTGGGCAATAGGTCGCAAGAGAGGACGATGCGCCGAAGAATCGGACGAAGCGTCGAGGGACCAATGACAAGCCGAATAAATTGATTAATGCTTAGTATTAATTATCTAGATCGAAGTGTATTTTTTCATATGCAGGATTAACTACGAAAGCAAGGCATGAAGCAAAATGAAGTCTTGGAGTCAAGGACGCGATTTTGTCGGGAGTTCGAGAGTTCATCGGAAGTCCGGACATTCGTCGGAAGTTCTGTCGGAACCAACCGAGAAGTCTCGGAGCTTGCCAGAGAAGCTCATTGGAACTTGCCAAGAAGATCATCATGAAGTCTAAGAGCTTGCCGGGAGTCGGCCAGAACATTGTTGAGAGATCGTCGGAAGTTCACCGAAAGATCGCCGGAAGCTCGCCGGAAGAAACCAGACTTATCTTACTCAGATTATGTCTTAGATTTTGTAGTTAGCACGTACTTGGGTTTGAATTTGGGCCAACCCAATTAGGGGCCAACTAGGCCTATGTAAGGACTGTGTTGGGCCCAATGAGAGGCCCAAACAGTGCCCCAAGAAGTCTCACCATCGTGGCACAGTCTTCGAGATTGTGTCAAGCAGTGGTACCGCTAGTGGTCACGATGACCGATCCACTCTAAAACTCGGTTTGTATTTACTTTGAGCAACTTTCTTTTATAACAAACTGCCTCTCCTCCTTACTGCTTTCAATACGTTTACGAATACGCTTTCGAGTTAACATCTTTATGAAATCGGTTTTCAACGTACGAAGGTTTTTCCGAAACCAACATAATTTTTACCGCTGCACTAATTCACCCCTCCCTCTTAGTGCCGGCTCTTGATCCTGACAATTGGTATTAGAGCCTCGTTTTCTAATTTAGTTTAACACCCAAATAGAAATGGCACTTTTCGGCTTTCAAGAGGGTCACTCGCTTATTTATCCTCCCTTTTTCAATGGGATGGACTACACTTATTGAAAAACTTGAATGAGAGTTTTTTTGCTTTCATTAAATCTCGATTTATGGCATATAGTCGAATTTGGTTTTCAAAGGTCTTCTCTTCCAATGAACCATTGGAATGATTTGGAGAAGAAGGTATTTTCTTTAAATGTAAAGGCTATGAATGCCTTGTTTTGCGCCTTAGATAAAAATGACTTTAATCGTGTTTCTATGTGCGAAACGACTTTCGATATATGGCATACTCTCAAAATCACACACGAAGGCACGAGTA
>LVTN01001197.1:18688-46084 GCA_001649415.1 Musa itinerans
AGTGCCCCAAGAAGTCTCACCATCGTGGCACAGTCTTCGAGATTGTGTCAAGCAGTGGTACCGCTAGTGGTCACGATGACCGATCCACTCTAAAACTCGGTTTGTATTTACTTTGAGCAACTTTCTTTTATAACAAACTGCCTCTCCTCCTTACTGCTTTCAATACGTTTACGAATACGCTTTCGAGTTAACATCTTTATGAAATCGGTTTTCAACGTACGAAGGTTTTTCCGAAACCAACATAATTTTTACCGCTGCACTAATTCACCCCTCCCTCTTAGTGCCGGCTCTTGATCCTGACAATTGGTATTAGAGCCTCGTTTTCTAATTTAGTTTAACACCCAAATAGAAATGGCACTTTTCGGCTTTCAAGAGGGTCACTCGCTTATTTATCCTCCCTTTTTCAATGGGATGGACTACACTTATTGAAAAACTTGAATGAGAGTTTTTTTGCTTTCATTAAATCTCGATTTATGGCATATAGTCGAATTTGGTTTTCAAAGGTCTTCTCTTCCAATGAACCATTGGAATGATTTGGAGAAGAAGGTATTTTCTTTAAATGTAAAGGCTATGAATGCCTTGTTTTGCGCCTTAGATAAAAATGACTTTAATCGTGTTTCTATGTGCGAAACGACTTTCGATATATGGCATACTCTCAAAATCACACACGAAGGCACGAGTAGTGTAAAAGATTCTAAAGTCAATCTTTTAGTGCACGATTTTAAACTTTTTTATATGAAACTAAGCGAAACCGTTGTTGACATGTACACCCGTTTTACATATGTTGTCAATGGTTTAAAAGCTCTTGGTAAAACTTTTACGAACTTTGAACTTATTAATAAAGTTTTACGCTCGCTTTCTAAAACTTGGGATTCAAAAGTAACCGCTATAGAAGAATCAAAAAATTTGAATACCTTTTTGATCGAAGAACTTATAGGGTCGTTGATGACCTATGAAATGACGTGCAATGCACGTAAAGAACTTGAGAACTACCTTCCAAAGAACAGGAAGGATTTGGGACTTAGAGCAATCGAAGACCACTCGAGCATAAGCTCAAGTGATGGTGAACTTGAACTCACAATGAAGCTTAAAAAAATCTTAAAACCAAAAGCAAAGAACAAAACTAAACTTACAAAGAATGCAACTACTTGTTTTGAACGCAAGAAGAAGAAAGCAATCTTGGACGAATCAAGCTCATCCGAAGGCACAAACTACTCCTTAACGGCTTTCGACGATGAGGTAATCAAAATACCCTTAATTTATTTTGAAATTATATAAGGCTTTTTTATGAGTTATTTTTAATTTAGTTTGGAATAATAATTATTTTTTAATTGCATGTTTAATGATGTAATGAAAATGAAAAAAAATTAGCAATCATGCTTACCTTTCTAATGATTTTAAAAATATTCATGAAAAATACATATTTTATGATAAACAAACAAAATGATTTTGATTGAAAATATGAAATCATGCTTGATGAAATAATGTAATTTGAGATCATGCTTAATAAATTTATATTTCGAAATTATGCATGGTGATTCTTGCTATTTATGGATTATTGATTTTTGCCGTAATGAAAGTTACTTTTTCGGTTGTAAAAATGATACATGTTTTAATTTGGCATAAATGAAAAAGGCATGCTTATATGAAATAGTGTAAGTGTCATGCTTGATGATTGTATACTTAATGATGCATAATGATGTAATGAAAATATTAAATGTTTTGATACTATAATTGACGATTTTATGCATGAGATTTTAAAGTTATACATAATAATTTATGGTTTATTGATCTTGATGATTTCCATGATGATATTTGCTCTTTCAATTTTAAACTATGATGTATGGTTTTCATATGAAAAACTTGAACATGCTTATATGAAATCAATCACTTAAAATGTATCACATAAAAAAGAAAATATATTATTCGATTTAAAATCATGAATCTATTTATGAATTTTGTGAACCATGAAATTGATTTTGATCGTTTGAATTTAATGGGTTTTATCGAAATCACGATCTTGATTTCTCAAAATTTATAACATGAAATCTTTTATGAATCAAGATTTCTTACTCTTTATTCTCTTGCATTTTGAGAAAATTTTCAATATGAATCATAAGAGTTCTTATGCATGAATTGAAATCTTTTTCTCCTACGTTTCCTTTTATCATTTACTAAAGAAGAAAATTATTCAAATGAATCATGAATGTTCTTTCGGTATTCATGAATTGATTATAACTTGAAAATATTTTATGAATCAATATTTTTCATGATCTCCTAAGAATCCTTTTCATCATTTTATTTAAGAGGAGATTTGTTAAAATGAATCATAATTTCTCTTGATTTCTTGGAATTATAACTTGAGAATTCTTTTTACAAATCAAGATTGTTTACTATAATTCTTTCTTTTCGATATTTAAGTTATTAAAAAAGAATCATAATATGTCTTTTGAGTTTCACAATTTGTCTTGTGTATCTCATCACCAAAATTCTCTTGATATTTTTCATGTGATGATATGAAATTATGCATGAAATACTCTTGATATTATTTTGATTCATATGAATGAGAAGTTATGATCATGCATGGTATAACGTAATTTGACGTTTTGATACCATCATGATTTAAAATATTTATGATTTGGAATGACGCATGCAATACTTATGCTTTTTATTATAATGATGTATGTGATGTATTGCATATAATGTGTATCATGAATGCTCTAAATGATGAATGTTTGGTATCATGATCAAAATGTTGATAAATGCTTAAAAATGATAAAACCAATTGATATGTGTTTATGTTTTAATCTGTGTTTTGAGTGACGCAGGATGCTTCAATCAGGATGAGACAATTAAAGTAGGAAAAATCATGTTGGGCCGGTGGAAAACATGTCAGAAGATTAGACGTCGGACCGGAGGAACGGTCGACGTATCGACAGAAGGCTTCGGGCCGTGGATTTGGGCATCGGGCCAAGAAGAGCAGATATTGTGCCATGGATATCGGAGTTGCGGAGTCAACTGGCCGATTGGGCAATAGGCCGTAAGAGAGGACGATGCTGCTGAAGAATTGGACGAAGCGTCGAGGGACCAATGACATGCCGGACAACTTGATTAATGCTTAGTATTAATTGTCTAGATCGAAGTGTATTTTTACATGTGTAGGATTAACTACGAAAGCAAGGCATGATACTAAATAAAGTCTCGGAGTCAAGGACACGATTTCGTCGGGAGTTTGAGAGTTCGTCGGAAGTCCGGACGTTCGTCGGAAGTTCTGTCGGAACTAGTCTAGAAGTCTCGATGCTTGCCAGAGAAGCTCATCGGAACTCACCAAGAAGATCGTCGTGAAGTCCAGGAGCTTGTTGGGAGTCCGCCAGAACATTGCCGAGAGATCGTTGGAAGTTTGTCGGAAGATCGCCAGAAGCTTATCGGAAGAAATCGGACTTATCTTACTCATATTATGTCTTAGATTTCGTAGTTAGCACGTAATCAGGTTTGGATATGGGCCAACCCAATTAGGGGCCAGCTAGGCTCATGTAAGGACTGTGTTAGGCCCAATGAGAGGCCCAAATAGTGCCCCAAGAAGTCTCACCGTCGTGGCACAGTCTTCGAGACTGTGTCAGGCGGTGGTACTACAAGTGCTGGGTGGTACCACCGCCTGGCACCCTTCTAGGGGTGGTACCACCACCTGGCACCCTGCTAGGGGCGGTACAACCACCCATACTGGTGGTACCACTGCCTGACATAGTCTCGAAGACTGTGCCATGACGGTGAGACTTCTTGGGACATTGTTTGGGCCTCTCATTGGGCCCAACATAGTCCTTACATGGGACTAGATGACCCCTTATTAGGTTGGCCCAAATCTAAACCCAATTATATACTAACAACGAAATCTAAGACATAATCTGAGCAAGATAAGTCTGGTTTCTTCCGGTGATCTTCCGGCGAACTTCCGACGATCTCTCGGTAATGTTCTGGCGGACTCCCGGTAAGCTCCTGGACTTCACGATGATCTTCTTGGCGAGTTCCGATGAGCTTCTCTAGCAAGCTCCGAGACTTCTTAGTTGGTTCTGACAGAACTTTCGATGAACTCTCAAACTCATGATGAAATTGCGTCCTTGACTCTGGGTCTTCATTTTGCTTCATGCCTTGCTTTCGTAGTTAATCTCGCACATGTAAAAACACACTATGATTTAGACAATTAATACTAAGTATTAATCAAGTTGTCCGATATGTCATTGGTCCCTCGATGCTTCGTCCGATTCTTCGACGCATTGTCCTCTCTTGTGGCACATCAAGAGTTCGAGAGTTCATGATTTCGTCGGGAGTTCAAGAGTTCGTCGGAAGTCCGGACGTTCTGTCACGGACTTAGCTGGTTTTGCCTAAGTCGTGCGGCACCCTTGCGTGTCCGTCCGTAAAGGTCGGCCTCCCCGAAACCTCCCATGGTCCCTTAGGACCTACAAAAGAGAAAACGGGTTAGAGAAAGCGCCTCACTTGGGATCCACAATCAAACATCTCCAAAAACACTTCATAGCCAATGCAAATTACAAACAGACTTTACAAGCTCCGAACAGTTACACAATAAAGGGTCAAAATGGTCCACTACAAACCGAATATCTCTCACAAGTGTCCACATGACACGACCTTTATTTACAAGCCTAAAGCGGCCACCAAACCTGACTAAAAATGGGACTATCAAGCCTTCGGTCGTCCCTCTACATGCAGTGTAAAGCATGAACATACCAAAAGACACGGACATCCATGAGCATTACATCAAATATTCTGTTTAGAAGTTTGTCTGTGATAGTTCATCGAAAGTACTATCGGAACCAGCCAAGAAGTCTCGGAGCTTGCCAGAGAAGCTCGTCGGAACTCGCCAAGAAGATCGTCATGAGGTCCAGGAGCTTGCCGAGAGTCCGCCAGAACATTGTCGAGAGATTGTAGAAAGTTCGCCGGAAGATCACCGGAAGAAACCGAACCTATCTTACTTAGATTATGTCTTAGATTTTATAGTTAGCATGTAATTGGGTTTGGATTTGGGCCAACTCAATTAAGGGCCAGCTAGGCCCATGTAAGGACTGTGTTGGGCCCAATGATAGGCCCAAACTATGCCCTATGAAGTCTCACCGTCGTTGCACAGTCTTCGAGACTATGTCAGGCGGTGGTACCGCCAGTTTAGGTGGTTGTGACACACCTGGTACCCTACCAGGCACGGGTGGTATCACCTTAAGTTGATTCAAACTTGGAGCCTAAAAACATCTCATCCCAGGTTCCCCGAGCACGGGCGGTACCACCACTTGCGTTGGGCGATACCACCACCGAGTGTCAGTCTGACACTGACACTGCCCTGGGTGGTACCACCGCCTAGGGGGCAGTGCTGGGTGGTACCACCGCCTGGCACTAGTTCATCGAAAGTACTATCGGAACCAGCCAAGAAGTCTCGGAGCTTGCCAGAGAAGCTCGTCGGAACTCGCCAAGAAGATCGTCATGAGGTCCAGGAGCTTGCCGAGAGTCCGCCAGAACATTGTCGAGAGATTGTAGAAAGTTCGCCGGAAGATCACCGGAAGAAACCGAACCTATCTTACTTAGATTATGTCTTAGATTTTATAGTTAGCATGTAATTGGGTTTGGATTTGGGCCAACTCAATTAAGGGCCAGCTAGGCCCATGTAAGGACTGTGTTGGGCCCAATGATAGGCCCAAACTATGCCCTATGAAGTCTCACCGTCGTTGCACAGTCTTCGAGACTATGTCAGGCGGTGGTACCGCCAGTTTAGGTGGTTGTGACACACCTGGTACCCTACCAGGCACGGGTGGTATCACCTTAAGTTGATTCAAACTTGGAGCCTAAAAACATCTCATCCCAGGTTCCCCGAGCACGGGCGGTACCACCACTTGCGTTGGGCGATACCACCACCGAGTGTCAGTCTGACACTGACACTGCCCTGGGTGGTACCACCGCCTAGGGGGCAGTGCTGGGTGGTACCACCGCCTGGCACCCTGTCAGGGGTTGTACAACCGCCCAGATTAGCGATACCACCGCTTGACACAGTCTCGAAGACTGTGCCACGACGATGAGACTTCTTGGGGCACTGTTTGGGCCTCTCATTGAGCCTAACACAGTCCTTACATGGGCCTAGCTGGCCCCTAATTGGGTTGGCCCAAATCTAAACCCAATTACGTGCTAACTACGAAATCTAAGACATAATATAAGCAAGATAAGTCCGGTTTCTTCCAGCGAGCTTCCGGCGATCTTCCGACGAACTTTCGACGATCTTTCGGCAATGTTCTAGCGGACTCCCGGCAAGCTCCTGGACTTCACAATGATCTTCTTAGCGAGTTCTGACAAGCTTCTCTAGCAAGCTCCGAGACTTCATGGCTGGTTTCGATAGAACTTCCGACGAACGTCCGGACTTCCGACGAACTCTCGAACTCCCGACGAAATCGTGTCTTTGACTCCAGGACTTCATTTTGCTTCATGCCTTGCTTTCGTAGTTAATCCTACACATGTAAAACACACTTAGATCTAGACAATTAATACTAAGCATTAATCAAGTTGTCTGGCATGTCATTGATCCCTCGACGCTTCGTCTAATTCTTCGGCGCATCGTCCTCTCTTGCGGCCTATTGCCCAATTGTCCTCTCTTAGGGGAGATTCCATAATTAACGTATAGAATATAAGTATCATTTTGTAATTGATAGTTTTAATTCTACTGATCCTATTTTTGTCATTTTAGCTAGAGAGCGTTATGAGTCATTTTGGATCTCTGGTCATAAACCTTGAGCACCCAAAAAGCAAGATATCATCTCTTGCTTCTAGCTTGTGATGATATATGTTTCTATAAAAGAGGATGATTTTTAGGTACCTATTTGACCTTGGGTGCCTCAAAAACCGATCTAAATTGCTTATCATGTTGCATGGAGTTTTTTATTGTTCCTTTATGAACCCAAATCAATTTGTTTGGACTAACCTTCTTGAATAGACAATGATAAGCTCTATGTCCATGTTTGCAACAAATGTTGCATTTATTTTGGTGCAAAATATGCAAGATAGGGCCTTTAATGAAGGTGGTTGGATTTTGGTAAGAGCTTCTCACAAATCTGATTCCACTTCTTTTATGAACGTGACCCTTATTGGTAAGGATCATATTCAAGGACTTGCTACCAACCATAAATTTCTTCAAGATATCCTTGAGTAGCAAGTTCTCCTTTTGAATTATTTCTAAATCATGGCATTTCGTACATGGAGCTAAACTATCATTATGCTTAATTTTTAATTTATCAAAATTACTAACAAGAGATTCATGCTCCTTTTTTAACAATTTATATTTTGTACTAATTATTTTGCATTCATCAAATAAATCATGGAAAGCATTTAATAATTCATCAAATGATAAATTTGCATTAATTGAACTTGATACCTCCTCCGATATTACTTGAATTCGTAAAGATGTTAACTCGAAAGCGTATTCGTAAACATATTGAAAGTAGAAAAGAGGAGAGGCAGTTTGCTATAAAAGAATGTTGCTCAAAGTAAATGCAAACTGAGTTTTAGAGTAGTTCGGTCATCGTGACCTACATCCACTTCGCCAATTCCTCTTCCGTCGAGGCCACCAGCATCCACTAACGATCTTCCTTTAATAGGCAAAGATCAAACTCCTTTTTACACCCCTCTTCTCCTTTTACCAAGTTTAGGAGCTAACCCTTACAAGCACACATACTCCTCTTACAGAATTCTAAACTTAGAGTGGAGGAGGAAATTTCTAAAGAGATTGCCTCAGCGTTTCTTTACATTTAAGCTATTTGTGCTTGTGTTTTAACCAGGGATGAGAGGGGTATTTATAGGCTTCAAGTTGATTCAAACTTGAAGCCTAAAAACATCTCATCTCGGGTTCCCCAGGCATGGGCAGTACCACCGCTTGCGTTGGGCGGTACCACTGCCCAGTGTCAGTCTGACATTGCCCTAGGCGGTACCACCGCTTGGGGGGCAGTGCTAGGTGGTACCACTGCCTGGCACCCTGCCAGGGGTGGTACAATCGCCCAGACTGGCAGTATCACCGCTTGACACAGTCTCGAAGACTATACCACGACGATGAGACTTCTTGGGGCATTGTTTGGGCCTCTTATTGGGCCCAACATAGTCCTTACATAGGTCTAGCTGGCCCATAATTGGGTTGGCCCAAATCCAAACCCAATTACATGCTAACTATGAAATCTAAGACATAATCTAAGCAAGATAAGTCCGATTTCTTCTGACGAGCTTTCGGTGATCCTCCGACGAACTTCTGACGATCTCTCGACAATGTTCTGGCGGACTCCCAGCAAGCTCCTGGACTTCACGATGATTTTCTTGGTGAGTTTCGATGAGCTTCTCTGGCAAGCTCCGAGACTTCTCGATTGGTTCCGATAGAACTTTCGACGAACATCCAGACTTCCGACGAACTCTCGAACTCTCGACGAAATTGTGTCCTTGACTCCGGGACTTAATTTTGCTTCATGCCTTGCTTAAGGGGCCAACTAGGCCCATAATTAGACTATTTTGTGCCAGACTTAAGGCCCAACCAGGTTGTTGGACCATATTTGGCGATGGCACCACCAGACAGGGCAGAGGAATCGCCTAGGGAATAGTCTCCTAAGTGGTTTGGGCGATGGTACGACCGACAGTTATTACCTGCCAAGTAGTGGTACCACCCTATCAAGCAAAGGTACCACTCTATCAAGCGATGGTACCACCTAGTGTCGGAGTGTCCGACGATGGTACCACCTAGTATTGGTAGTGGTACCGTTAGTACCCCGAAAATCCAGGATGAGATACTTTTTGGCTCCAATTTTGAAGTCATTGAGGCCTATAAATACCCCACCCTTTTCTGCATGAAAGGGTAACAAAGTGCAATCAAAGTGTGAAAAAAACTCTAAGTGTTGGAGTGTTGTAAAAGTGAGAAGAGTTCTCCTTCCTCTCTTTACTTTGTAATCATCCAAGAAGAGGTGTGAGGCTTGTAAGGGTTATCTCCTAAACCCATGAAAAGGAGAAAGTACTATAAAGAGATGGTTGGTCTTTGCCTATTGAAGGAAGACCATTAGTGGACGCTGGTGACCTCGACGGAGGAGGAATCAAAAGTTGATGTAGGTCACAACGACCGAACCACTATAAATTCTGGTGTGTTAATTCCTTATTACTTAATCTATTTATTGCATTTAACTTTACTTCATTATAAACTATCCAATCCCCTCTTCTCTACTCATTCAAGAAAAATGAAATGGTTTTCGTCGGAATCAAATTTTATTGTACGAAGATTTTCAAATCGACGTAATTTTTTCGCTGCACTAATTCAACCCCCCCCCCCCCCCCCGGGACATGCACTAATTCCCCCCCCCCCCCCCTTAGGGCAACTCTTGATCCTAATAATTAGTATCAGAGCAAGGTCACTCTCATTTTGGTTTGAAACCTAAGAGAGATGGCATTTGTCGACAACTAAGAGGGTCACTCAATTACACATCCACCCAAGTTCAATGGGATGGATTACACATATTGGAAGACTAGAATGAGGATTTTTCTAATTTCTATGGATTTTGAGTTATGGAACATTGTGGAAAATGGCTTTCAAAAGTCTTCTCTTCCAATAAACGATTGGAATGAGTTGGAGAAGAAGACTTTCACTTTAAATGCCAAGGCTATGAATGTTTTGTTTTGTGCTTTAGATAAAAATGAGTTCAATCAAGTGTCTATTTGTGAAATGGCTTTTGATATTTAGCATATACTCAAAATCACTCGTGAGGGCACTAGTAGAGTAAAGGAGTCCAAAATTAATCTTTTAGTCCATACTTATGAGTTGTTTTGGATGAAACCAAGTGAGACCATTGGAGATATGTGTTGAATTGGTTTCATCATCAAAATCCGAGATTCAACACATATCTCCAATGGTCTCACTTGGTTTCATCCGAAATAACTCATAAGTATGGACTAAAAGATTAATTTTGGACTCCTTTACTCTACTAGTGCTCTCATGAGTGATTTTGAGTATATGCTAAATATCAAAAGCCATTTCACAAATAGACACTTGATTGAACTCATTTTTATCTAAAGCACAAAACAAAACATTCATAGCCTTGGCATTTAAAGTGAAAGTCTTCTTCTCCAACTCATTGCAATCATTTATTGGAAGAGAAGACTTTTGAAAGCCAAATTCAACTATATTTTATAAATCAAGATTCAACGAAAGCAAGAAAACTCTTATACGAGTTTTTCAATAAGTATTGTCTGTCCCATTGAACATGAAAGGATGAATGATAGAAAAGCCCTCTTGAAATATGAAAAGAACCATTTCTCTTGGGTGTCAAACTAAATGAGAAATAACGAGGCTCTGATACTAACTATAAGGATCAAGAGCGGCACTAAGAGTGGGGGGGGGGGGGGAATTAGTGCAGCGAAAAAATTATGTCGATTTGAAAATCTTCGTACAATAAAATTCGATTCCGACGAAAACCATTTCATTTTTCTTGAATGAGTAGAGAAGAGGGGATTGGATAGTTTATAATGAAGTAAAGTTAAATGCAATAAATAGATTAAGCAATAAGGAATTAACACACCAGAATTTATAGTGGTTCGGTCGTTGTGACTTACATCAACTTTTGATTCCTCTTTCGTTGAGGTCACCAGCGTCCACTAATGGTCTTCCTTCAATAGGCAAAGACCAACCATCTCTTTATAGTACTTTCTCCTTTTCATGGGTTTAGGAGATAACCCTTACAAGCCTCACACCTCTTCTTGGATGATTACAAAGTAAAGAGAGGGAGGAGGACTCTTCTCACTTTTACAACACTTTTAACACCCCAACACTTAAAGTTTTTTTCACACTTTGATTGCACTTTGTTACCCTTTCATGCAGAAAAGGGTGGGGTATTTATAGGCCTCAATGACTTCAAAATTGGAGCCAAAAAGTATCTCATCCTGGATTTTTGGGGTACTAACGGTACCACTGCCAGTACTAGGTGGTACCATCGTCGGACACTCCGACACTGGGTGGTACCATCGCTTGATAGAGCGATACCTTTGCTTGACAGGGTGGTACCACTACTTGGCAGGTAATAACTGTCGGTTGTACCACCGCCCAAACCACTTAGGAGACTGTTCCCTAGGCGATTCCTCTGCCCTGTCTGGTGGTGCCATCGCCAAATATGGTCCAGCAACCTGGTTGGGCCTTAAGTCTGGCCCAAAATAGTCTAATTATGGGCCTAGTTGGTCCCTTTACAGAGTTAGTCTGTCAAGCGGTGGTACCACCCAGTGTTAGAGTGTCAAGTGGTAGTACCATCCAGTAAATACCCCATTGTGAAGCCATTGGGGCCTATAAATATCCCACCCTTTTCTACATGAAAGGCTAATAAAGTGCAATCAAAGTGTGAAAATAACTCTAAGTGTTGGGGTGTTAAAAGTGTTGTAAAAGTGAGAAGAGCCCTCCTCCTCCCTCTCTTTAGCTTTGTAATCATCCAAGAAGAGGTGTAAGGGTTATTTCCTAAACCCATGAAAAGGAGAAAGCGCTATAAAGAGGTGGTTGGTCTTCGCCTATTGAAGGTAGACCATTAGTAGACGCTGGTGACCTCGATGGAGGAGGAATCGGAAGTGGATGTAGGTCACAACAATCGAACCACTATAAATTCCGGCGTGTTCTTTCTTTACTACTTAATCTCTTTACTACATTCAACTTTACTTCATTGCAAACTGTCCAATCCCCTCTTCTCTACTCATTCAAGAAAAATGAAATGGTTTTCGTCGGAATCAAATTTTATTGTATGAAGATTTTCAAATTGACATAATTTTTCCACTGCACTAATTCACCCCCTCCTCTTAGTACCGCTCTTGATCCTAACAATTGGTATTAGAGCAAAGTCACTCTCATTTTAGTTTCAAACCCAAGAGAGATGGCATTTGCTGACAACCAAGAAGGTCACTCAATTACACGTCCACCCATATTCAATGGGATAGATTACACCTATTGGAAGACTAGAATGATGATTTTTCTAATTTCTATGGATTTTGAGTTATGAAACATTATGAAAAATGGCTTTCAAAAGTCTTCCCTTCCAATGAACGATTGGAATAAGTTAGAGAAGAAGACTTTCTCTTTAAATGCAAAGGCTATGAATGTCTTGTTTTGTTCTTTAGATAAAAATGAGTTCAATCGAGTGTCTATTTATGAAACGGTTTTTGATATTTGGCATACACTCGAAATCACTCACGATGGCACTAGTAGAGTAAGGGAGTCTAAGATAAATCTTTTAGTTTATACTTATTAATTGTTTCGGATAAAGCCAAGTGAAACTATTGTTGACATGTACACCCATTTTACGGATGTCGTCAATAGTTTAAAAGCTCTTGGCAAATATTTTTCAAACTTTGAACTTGTTAATCAAATATTGAGATCCCTTTCAAAGATTTGGGACCCTAAAGTAACGGCCATTCAAGATGCCAAGGATTTGAATAATTTCCCTCTCGAAAAACTTATTGAATCATTTATGACCTATGAGATGACTTGCAATGCTCATGAAGAGCTTGAGAACAACCTTCCAAAGAACAAGAAGGATATGGCATTAAGAACTCATGAAGACCACTTGAAAGAAAATTTAAGTGATGAGAACTATGATGATGACTTGACACTCTTAACAAGAAAGTTCAAAAAATTTATAAAAAGAAATAAATCTAAAAATAATACTAAAAATAAAGTTGAACCCAAGAAAGAAAAAGTCATTTGCTACGAATGCAAGAAACCAGGACATTTCAAAAGCGAATGTCCTTAAGTGAAGAAGAAACAACTAAAGAAGAAGAAGATGCTCAAAGCAACGTGGGATAATTCGGGCGATTATGAAGATGAAGAACAATGCAACAAGGAAATCTCCAACTACGCACTAATGGCCATCAAAGATGAGGTAAGTAGTTCATTAGATGTAAATTTATCTTTCGATGAGCTTTTAAGCACTTTTCATGATTTGTTTGATGAATGTAGAATAATGAGCAAAAAGTATAATTATTTGAAAAAGGAGCATGCCCTTTTAAATAATGAATTTGAAAAACTTAAGCTTGATAATCCTTCATTACCTCCATGCACTAAGTGTGAACACTTAGTGGCACTTGAGAAGGAAAACTTGCTACGCAAAAAAACCTTAGAGAAGTTTAAGGTTTGTAGCAAGTCCTTGAACATGATCCTTGCCAGTAAGGGTCACGTTCATAGAAGAGGTGGAATTAGATTCGTGAGTAGCTCTCACCAAAATCCAATCACCTTTGTTAAAGGCCCTACCTTGTATGTATCACCCCGCACCAACTGGAACTCTTTTTGCAAACTCGGATATATTGCTTATAAATGTCCACTTAAGAGATATAGTCCACACAAATTGATTTGGGTTCCTAAAGGAACGATAAAGAACTCTATGCAAAATGATAAGTTGAGTAGATCGACTTTTTAGGTACCCAAGGTAAAATGGGTACCTAAAAGAAACCCCCCCCCCCCTTTTGTAGATATGTCTACAATCACAAGCTAGGAGCAAGAATAATAGTTTGATAGTGGATGCTCGAGGCTTATGATTGGAGATCCAAAATACTTCATAAAGCTTTCTAGCCAAAACAATAAATGAAATATCGTTAGAACTAGAACTATCGGTAACAAAATAAATTTAAATGAAGATGTTTTATATTCAATGAAATCATGATTGATGATGATGCAATGATTATTTGAAATCTTATGTTTTGGAATTGTGTTACACAATTAATCTTGATGATGGTTATAAAATCTTGGTTTTGGTTTTAAACGATGATGCATATTTTTGTTTGGCATAAAAAAGACAAAGGCATGCTTGCATGAAATCAATCACAAAATTTGAAACTAAAAGAAATTGAGCTATTTTTAATCTATCTATGTTGCTTTCATTACATTATCCAAAAACTGATTTTGATGATCATTTTAGATTTGACAATTTATTTTCATATTTAACCAAACACTTGATTTATTTATATTTACGACATGAGATGTATTTTATATGAATCATTTTCTTCTCATATGATTTTATCGTCTAAAGAGGAAAATTATCCAAATGAATCATGATTATTCTTTTGATTACAACTTGAAAGTTTTCGATGAATCAAGATTTTTCATACTTTGTTCTCCTACGATTCTTTTTGTTATTTACTAAAAAGGAGACTTATCCTAAAAACCCATGATATGCTACTTGACATTTTGAAAATTTATGACTTGAGTTTTGTTATGCATTATTTTTCTCGTCTTCTTTCTTATTTACAATGACAAAGGGGAGAAAAGAAATCACTAGCATTTCAAGAGATTGATAAATCTATTAATTTCATTTTGAATCTCTTGAAAGTGATTTTGATGATTTTGATTATTTGAATTTGAATATATTTTTACCTATATTATGATTTTTATTCCTTGGAATTATAACTTAAATTTTTTTGTGAATCAAGATCTCATATTACGTGTTCTCATATTATTTAAGAGGAGATTTTTTTTTAATCATGATTTTTTGAATTGTAACTTGAGATTTTTTTCTTTAATATATAAATTATGATCTTAACAACTTGAGATTTCTTATACATGAATCAAGATGTTTTATTTGTTTCTCCTATGATTCTTTTTGCTTTTTACAAAGAAAAGAGAGTTTTATCTACATCATGATCTTGATTCATGGATAATAATAACTTGAGATTCTTATGAATCAAGATTGTTTAATATGATTCTTCTTTTTGCTATCTAAAAGAATCATAATTTGTCTCTTGATATTTACAAATTAAAATTTATTTTTATAAATTGTATATCTTATCACCAAGTAAAATTTTCTTGATATATTTCATGTGATGATTTAAAAAATGATGTAATGAGAAAAGTTTTGCACTATTGTAACTATCCCTTCTTTTTGACAATGACAAAGGAGGAGCAAAATTTGCTAGCTTGCTCATCTCAAAAGAGAAGTAAGAAGTGCTATCTGGCAAATCTCATGAGAAGCAAAGTTTGCTAACTTACACATTTGAAGAAGATGCATAAACATGCTATCTTGTACATCTCAAAAAATTAAAAATATTTTTGCTAATTTTTATATCTCTAAAACTTGCTAAGTTTGCATGTTCTATAGTGAAGTAGAAATTACATGTTTCCAAAATATACTAGTTGCACTTTTCTCGTTTTTTGTTGATGATAAAGGGGAAGAAAGACATGTTGATGATTTGAATCATGCATGATATGATGCACTTTGATTATGTATGCAATACTCATGATAATGATGTACCTTTCAATGTTATGTGCTTTTCAATGATGCACTTCTTGATGATGGTATAATGCATGCAACACTCTAAGAATTAGATATGATAAATCTTTTGAATGCATAAATTCCTTGATACATTCTTCGAATTTCTCGGTTTTCCTTTTAAATCGAGAATGTTTTTCTTTCTCGTGATATTTACAAAAGAAAATATTCGACTTTTGGTATTTACAACTTGATGTCTTATTTCTCATGTGATGATTATTTGAAAAGTTAGGGATGTTAAATTGTCTGAATGCATGAGTTTGTTGTATATCTTTTCTGGACTTTTTTAATTTTTTTATAAATAAAGCTTTCATGAAATCCGGAATATCAATTTACTTGGTATCAAATTTATTTCATACCCTTGCTCCATCACTTAATAATTTTTGATACACTTAGTCCCTTCACTCATGGATTTAATTGACAAATACATATCTCATTGATTTCATTCATGGATTTTTTTATCCTTCATTTGATGCTCCTTTCCCATGAATTCTTCCTTACTCTTCTCATGAAAGAAGAATTTTATGAATTTTTAGTATGTGATGATCACTTGCAGGAATGGAGATTTAATTTCATATAGATATCTTGATCCTTTTCATGAATCTCTTCTCCTTGTTGAACTAGAATCTTGATTCTATGAAACTCATTTATTTGACTTGGTTCAAATCCTTTCATGAATTTGGTTCTTGATGAATTCCTTTCTTACCCTTCTTCCTCTTCTTTTTATTTTTATGACAAAGGAAGAAAGAAACATGTACATCTCAAGAAGAACCAAAAAAGCTCTTGCACATCTAAAGTAAAAAATGTTAGCTTATCCAAAATTAGTTATCATGCAAAGTTTTTGCTTAACTTCTCATTTTTGCTAACTTGGATAAATTGGTGTTGAACTTGAATAGTTTTTTAAACACTTGCCTTATTGAATGATTTCTTTTTTGTTGATGACAAAGGGGGGGAAATGTGGCAAATTAATGACAATGTGAAAAAAGTATCATATCTCATCATAAATGCTTGAATGTATTGTGAATGCTTGAAATATGACTAGTTTTGTCAAATACATCGCAAATACTTGAAAAATATCAAAATGTATGATTGATTTCTAGCATAATGTGGCATGGATACTTGAAATTATTTATTCTTAAAATCATGCTTGATTTCATATCAAAATGATAAATGTCTATCATTATAATGAGGTATCGAATTTATCATGCTATTTACAATTGATATCATGCCTCGGAATGATGAATTGTCATCTTTTATTGAGAATTGTCATCTTACTAAATTTTATATTTGAAATTCATATCATACTTGCAAATGATGATTATCTATCATTATTGGACTTAAAAATGGATGTCATGCCTTGACATCATTTGTATTGTGATAAATATGTAGTATCGTATTTTGAGATGGTAAATCATGATTGGTATCATGATGTGTATGTCGATAAGTTTAAATGCATATAACTTATCGGTTTGATGCTTAAATTCAAAAGCATTGAATTCAAGAGTGTCTTTTCTCAAGAATGGCATATAGATAGGGGGAGTTAAGGTTAACTCCGTCATCAATTGATTGTCATCATAAAAAAGGAATAGATTGTTGAATCTCAGATTTTGATGATGAAATCAATTGGTAAATTATTTAATCAAATCTATATATTGAGAAAAGTGTGTAGGATTAACTATGATAGCAATCAAGGCATAAAGCAAAATGAAGTGCTAGAGTCAAGATCGAGATTTCATTGGGAGTTTGAGACTTCGTCGGAAGTCTGAACGTTTGTCGGAAGTTCTGTTGGAATTGACCGAGAAGTCTAGGAGCTTGCCAAAGAAGCTTGTCGGAACTTGCCAAGAAGATCGTCGTGAAGTCCAGGAACTTGCCGGGAGTCCATTGGAACATTGCCGAGAGATCATCGGAAGTTCGCCGGAAGATCGTCGGAAGCTCACCGGAAGATACCTAAACTAACCAAACTTGTTTTCTTAGTGTATACCTTAAGAATCATAGTTAGTATATAATTACGATTAAGTTTGGGAGGTAATCCAACTAACTCAATTAGGGGCCAACTAGGCCCGTAATTCAATTAGTTTGGGCCGGATTCAAGGCCCAACTATGTTGCTGGACCCTGTCTGGCAGTGGCAGTACCAGACTGGGGCGGTGGAGCCTCCTAGGGAATGGTTTCCCAGGTGGTCTGGGCGGTGGTACTGTCGGTAGTTATTACTTGCCAAGCAATGGTATCATCGGTAGTTATTACCTGCCAAGCGGTGGTACCGTCAGAGCTCAGTATATGAGACTCTATCAAGCGATGGTACCTATTTGGAAACGAGTCGACACTAAAAGGGGGGTGAATTAGTGCAGCGGTAAAATCACGTCTTTAAAACTTTTCATTTCGATTAAAACCAATTCCGATGAATACCGTTTCGTAAAGTTCTTAACTTGAAACCCGTTTGTAAATGTATTGAAGGCAATAAGCAATTAAAGAGGTTTGCAGTAAAGATAAATTACACAAATAGAAATGTAAATCAAATTTTAGAGTGGTTCGGTCGTCGTGACCTACATCCACTTTATTGATTCCTCTTCCGTCGAGGCCACCGGTATCCATTATCGATATTCCTTTAATAGGCGAAGATCAACCTCCTTCTTATACTCCTCTTCTCATTTTCATAGGTTTAGGAGTCAACCTTTACAAGCACACACACTCTTCTCTAAACAGAATTCTAATATTAGACTAGAGGAGGATTCTCACAAGAGATTACAATAGCGTTTCTTTACTCTTAAACTCTCTATGCTTATATATGTTAACCAAGGATGAGAGGGGTATTTATAGGCCTGAAGTTGATTCAAACTTGGAGCCTAAAAACTTCTCATCCCGGGTTTCCTGGGTATGGGCGGTACCACCGCTAGTGTCAGTTTGACACTAACACTATACTGGGCGGTACCACCACCTGACACCCTACCAGGGGCGGTACCATCGCCTGACACCCTGCCAGGGGCATTACCACTGCCCAGACTGGCGATACCACCGCCTGACACCCTGCCAGGGGCAGTACGACTGCCCAGACTAGCAATACCACTGCCTGACATAGTCTTAGATACTATACCACGACGGTGCCACTTCTTGAGACATTGTTTGGGCCTCTCATTGGGCCCAACATAGTCCTTACATGGGCCCAACTGGCCCCTAATTGGGTTAGCCCAAATCCAAACCTAATTACATACTAACTACGAAATATAAGGCATACTTAAGCTAAACAAATCCCTATGTCTTGGTTTCTTCTGGCGATCTTCCGGCAAACTTCCGACGAACTCTCGAGCAATGTTCCAGTGGACTCCCGACAACCTCTTGCAGTTCACGACGATCTTCTTAGCAAGTTCCGATGAGCTTCTTTGGTAAGCTCATAGACTTCTTAGTTGGTTCTTGCAGAACTTTCGACGAACGTTTGGACTTCCGACGAACTCTCGAACTCCTAACGAAATCGCTTTCTTAACTCTAGGACTTCATTTTGCTTTATACCTTGCTATCATAGTTAATCCTGCACATGTAAAAACATACTTCGATCTAGATAATTAATACTAAGCATGAATCATGTTGTCCAACATGTCATTGGTCCCTTGATGCTTCGTCTGATTCTTCAATGCATCGTCCTCTCTTGCGGCTTATTGCCCAATCGGCCAGTTGACTCCACAACTCTGATATCCTTGGCACAATATCCGCTCTTCTTGGCTCGATGCCCGAATCCATGGCCCGAAGCCTTCTGTCGATATGTCGACTGATCCATTGGCTCGATGTCCAATCTTCTGATATGTTTTCCCCCAGCACAACATGATTCTTCCTACTTTAATTGTCTCATCCTGATCGAAGCATCTTGTGTCACACAAAACATAGATCAAATTATAAACATTCATCAATTGGTTTCATCATCAAAATCTGAGATTCAATAATCTCTCCCTTTTTGATGGTGACAACCAATTGATGACGGAGTTAACCTTAACTCCCCCTATCAATGTGCCATATTGATAGAACCTTGAATTCAAGCTGAATTCAAGTCATTGCAAATTTTATCATGAATATTTGTAACACGTCATCATGCATAACATGATCATACTTCTCTCCCTTTATCATCAACAAAAAGGAGAAGTGTAACTTTAAGTGTTTGAGATATAATTTCAATACATTGCATAATTAACATAATCTCTAGTTTTATTATCATGTAAGCTAGTGAATTTTATAACATTTTAGAACATGCAAGCTAGCAATTTAGAGATGTTCAAGAAAGCAACTCTTGCTTCTTGAAATATGCAAGTTTGCTAGATGTGCAAGTTAGCATGTTTTGCTTCTTGAGATAGGCAAGATAGCACTTTTGCTTTTGATTGCAAGATAGCATTTCTTGCTTTTGAGATGAGCAAACTAATAAGTTTTGCCCTTTTTTGTGATATATACGTTTGTAATTTTTTGCTTCTCTTTAGATGTGTAAGCATGCAAGCAAGTTTTTGCATATTTTTGACTTGTGCAAGCTAGCTAGCAAGCTAGCTATCTCCCCCTTTGTCATTGTAAAAAAGAAGAGAAGAATACAATTTTGTATCTCTTTTTCCCTTTACGTCAATTTCTAAATCATAACAAAGGTAAGTAATCATTCTTATTTCAAAATACCATAATTAACATAATCTTGAATTCAAATCAAAGCAATTTTAATCATGACTTACATCATGTGCAATACATCATATACATCATCATAATAAAAAGCATAAATATTGTTTGTATCATTCCAAGTCATAAATATTTCACATCATGATGGTATCAATTTGTCAAATTACATCCTACCATGCATAATCATAACTTTTCCTTCTTTTATCATTGTAAACAAGAAAGAATAAAGGAAGAACAAAATAGTGTAAAATATTTCAATCATTTCAAGGCATACAACCCATAAAAACAAAGACATCATGTCATGAAAGATAAGACCTCTTGAATTACAAAAGACACGATTCATATAGTAAATCTCTTCTTTAAATAAAATACCAAAAAATTGTAGGTGTACAAAGAAGAGATCTTGATTAAAAAAAAAATCTCAAGTAATAAATCCAAGAACTCACAAGAAAATTCATGATTCATTTAGAAGATCTCCTCTTAAGAAATTACCAAGTAGAATTGTAGGAGAACGATTAATGAAAAATCTTGATTCATAATAAATCTTAATCAAGATCATGAATTAGATAAAAATTTATTCAATTTTAAATCATCAAATCAATTTCATGGTTCACAAAATTCATAACATAAATAGATTCATTATTTTAACTCCAATGATAATATATTTTCTTTTTTATGTGTTTTATTTTAAGTGATTAATTTTATATAAGTATGCTCAAGTTTTTCGTATGAAAACCATACATCATAGTTCAAAATCGAAAGAGCAAATATCATCATAGAAATCATCAAGATCAAATAATCATTTCTTCAAATCATCATGCTTAATTAAATATAAAATCGTCAAGCATAATACTAACATTATTACATATAAGCATGCCTTTGTCTTTAAATAAAAAAATTTGTCATCATTTAAAACAAAAGTGTAAGATTTATTTCGTCAAAGATCAATAAGCCACTTTCATTACCGTAAAATTGATAATCCATAAATCTCAAGAATCATCATACATAATTTTGAAATATAAACTTATTAAGCATGATATCAAATCATTACTTCAAATCAAACATGATTTCATCAATCATATAGCATCTTCAATCAAAATTGAGAAACAATATGATTAATCTTGTTAGGTATACAAGCATTAGATTTATATCTAACATTTTATTGCATTATTGCATCATTAAAATATCAAGCATGATTTCATAAGGCATTTTTAATCAAAATCATTTTGTTTGTTTATTACATACAATTTTCATGTTCATTACTAGAAGGATAAGCATGATTCTAATTTTTTGCATTTTCATTACATTATTAAATATGTAATTTTCAAGAAAAATAAATTTTTTAAACAAAAAAAAATGCATCATGAAAAACATCATGTAATTTTGAAATAAATTAAGGGGGTTTCGATTATCTCATCGTCGAAAGTCGTTAAGGCGAAGTTTATTGTTTCGTCTTCATCAGTTTGCTCATCGTCATCGGATGAGCTCGATTCGTCCCAAAGTGCTTCCCTCTTCTTATGTTCATAGCAAGTAGTTCTATTCATTTTGTTCTTTAATTTTTGTTTCGTGAACTTTTTAAATTTCTTAGTGAGGAGTTCAAGTTCACCATCACTTGAGCTTATGCTCGAGTGGTCTTCAATTGTTCTAAGTTCAAAATCCTTCATGTTCTTTGGAAGGTGGTTCACATGTTCGTCAAGTGCCACATTAGTTATTTCGTAGGTCATTAAAGACCCAATTAGTTCTTCAAGTGGTAGGTTGTTTAGGTTTTTAGCCTGTATTGCCGTTACTTTTGGATCCCAACTCTTTAGAAGGGATCTTAAAATCTTATTAATAAGTTCAAAATCCAAGAATCTTTTGCCAAGTGCTTTTAAACCATTGATGACATCCGTAAAATGAGTGTACATGTCTCCAATGGTTTCGCTTGGTTTCATATGAAAAAGTTCAAAATCATGCATTAAAAAATTAATCTTCGAATCTTTTACTCTATTAGTGCCTTCGTATGTGATTTCAAGAGTGTGTCATATATCGAAAGCTGTTTCACACATAGAAATTCGATTAAACTTAGTTTTATCCAAAGCGCAAAATAGCTCGTTCATAGCTCTAGCATTTAAGGAAAAAGTTTTCTTCTCCAAACCATTCCATTCTTTCATTGGAATAGAAGACTTTGGAAAATCATTTCGATAATGTTCCATAAATTCAAATCCAACGAAAGCAAGAAAACTCTCATTCGAGTTTTTCAATATGTGTAGTCCGTCCCATTAAACAAGGGAGGACAAATGAGAGAGTGACCCTCTTGAAAGTCGAAAAGAGCTATTTCTCATTAGGTGTTAAACCAAATGAGAAAACGAGACTCTGATACCAATTGTTAAGAAATGAGTCGGCACTAAGAGGGGGGGGTGAATTGATGCAACGGTAAAATCACGTCTTCAAAACTTTTCGTTTTGATTAAAACCGATTCCGATGAAAACCGTTTCATAAAGTTCTTAACTTGAAACCCATTTGTAAATGTATTAAAGGCATAAGAAATTAAAGAGGTTTGCAGTAAAGATAAATTATACAAATAGAAATGTAAACCAGATTTTAGAGTGGTTCGGTTGTTATGACCTATAACCACTCATGATTCCTCCTCCGTCGAGGCCACCAGCATCCACTAACAATCTTCCTTTAATGGACGAAGATCAACTACCCTTACAACTCGATTCTTCTTTTGACAAGTTCAGGAGAGAACCTTTACAACCCCTTTCACTCCTCTGACTAACACTTGGAGCTTAAGAGAAGTTCTCACAATATTACAATAGCATTTTTGTTTTTTTTTGCTCTTTATTCCTATGTATATTAATCAGGGATGAGAGGGGTATTTATAGGCCTCAAATGAATTTAAACTTGGAGTCTAAAAGAGTCTCATCCCTGATTTTCGGGGTACTAGCGGTACCACCGCCTAGAAGACTATGTCTAAGCGGTACCACCACCCAGACTAGTGGTACCACTGCATGACAGTCTCAGAGACCATTGCCCAGACTGGCGGTACCACCGCCCAGACTAGCGGTACCACTGCCTGACACCCTGCTAGGGGTGGTACGACTGCCTAGATTGGTGGTACCACCGCTTGACACAGTCTTGGATATTGTGTCACGATGGTGCCACTTCTTGGGGCATTGTTTGGGCCTCTCATTGGGTCCAACACATTCCTTACATGGGCCTAACTGGCCCCTAATTAGGTTGGCCTAAATCTAAACTCAATTACGTGATAACTATGAAATCTAAGGCATACTTAAGCTAAACAAGTCTCTATGTCTTGGTTTCTTCCGGCGAGCTTCCGGCGATCTTCTAACGAACTTCCAATGAACTCTCAGGCAATGTTCCAACGGACTCCCAGTAAGTTCCTGGACTTCACAATGATCTTCTTGGTGAGTTCCGATAAACTTCTTTGGCAAGCTACTAGACTTCTCGGCTGGTTCCTACAAAACTTCCGACGAATGTCTGGACTTCTGACGAACTCTCGAACTCCCAACGAAATCGCGTCCTTGACTATGGGACTTTATTTTGCTTTATTCCTTACTATCGTAGTTAATCTTGCACATGTAAAAATATACTTCGATCTAGACAATTTATACTCAGCATGAATCACGTTGTCCGGCATGTCATTGGTCCCTCGACGCTTCGTCCTATTCTTCGACGCATCGTCCTCTCTTGCGGCCTATTACCCAATCGGCCAGTTGACTCCGTAACTCCGATATCCTTGGTGGAATATTCGCTCTTCTTGACTTGATGCCTGAATCCATAGCCCGAAGCCTTCTGTCGATATGTCGATCGATCCACCAGCACGACGTCCAATCTTCTGACATGTTTTCCCCCGGCACAACATGATTCTTCTTGCTTTAATTGTCTCATCCTAATCGAAGCATCATGCGTCACATAAAATGCATATCAAATCATAAACACTCATCAATTGGTTTCATCATCAAAATCTGAGATTCAATAGTACTGCTAGTAGTACCAGACTAGGCGATGGTACTGCCTAGTGTCATATTGTCAGGCAGTAGTACTGCTAGTACCCCGAAAATCCGGGATGAGACACTTTTTTGCTCTAATTATGAAGCCATTGGGCCTATAAATACCCCATCCTTTTCTGCATGAAAGGGTAACAAAGTACAATCAAAGTGTGAAAAAAACTCTAAGTGTTGGGGTGTTAAACGTGTTATAAAAGTAAGAAGAGTCCTCCTCCTCCCTCTTTTTAACTTTGTAATCATCCAAGAAGAGGTGTGAGGGTTATTTCCTAAACTCGTGAAAAGGAGAAAGCGCTATAAAGAGGTGGTTGGTCTTCGCCTATTGAAGGAAGACCATTAGTGGATGCCGGTGACCTCGACGGAGGAGGAATCAGAAGTGGATGTAGGTTATAACGACCAAACCACTATAAATTCGGGTGTGTTCTTTCTTTACTGCTTAATCTCTTTACTACATTCAACTTTACTTCATTAAAAACTATCCAATCCCCTATTCTCTACTCATTTAAGAAAAACGAAATGATTTTCCTTAGAATCAAATTTTATCGTACGAAGATTTTTAAATCGACGTAATTTTTTCACTGCACTAATTCATCCCCCCTCTTAGTGCCGCTCTTAATCCTAACACTTTCCTTACTGCTTTCTTTCATTACTTAGTTGCACTCTACACTTTACATTTACTCTAAGTCATTACTTTCCTATACAGGCTTTGTTGAAACGATTTTATCAAATGAAATTTTCCAAATCAACATAATTCTTATCGTTGCACTAATTCACCCCCCCTAATATTAACATGCTATGTAAGTAGACATTAATATCTATTAACTCAATCTTGATGGAAGGCCTTATATGCTACGTTTTTGAAAATATAAGGGTTATTTTAGACACGAATAGATCATAAGGGCTTAAGTGGTCCATGACCAAAACCACATGGGCTAAAATGGACCTTAACCCTTTTTTGAACTTAAATTACTTATGTCATTATATTAATAGTTTATTGTGAGTTAGCATACCATGTAAGTATACTCTAATGTCTGTTAACTCAGACTTAATAGGAAGGGCTTATATGCTATGTTTTTAAAAATGTATGGGTTATTTTAGACAAGAGTAAACTATAAGGGCTTAAGTGATCCATAGATAAAATGACAAGGGCTAAAATGGACCTTAACCATATATATTATCCTCTATAGTTAATTGTTGAATCTCGGATTTTGATGATGAAACTAATTGATTGTGTTTAGATGTTTAATTGCATTGTGAGTGATGCAGGTCTACTTGATCAGGATTAGACAATTGACGCAGGAGGAATTGACATTGTCGCCGGAGATCACGTTAGGATATTGGATGGCAGAAGGCTTCGGTCGTCGGGCAGCGGGCCAAGGAGAGCGGAATTGCGCCAAGAATATCGGGGTTGCGGAGGTCAACCGCCGATTGGGCAACAAGCCGCAAGAGAGGACGATGCGCTGAAGAATCGGACGAAGCGCCAACCAATGACGTGCCGGGCAACAAAATGTCAATTCGCGTTGTAAAAATTGTCTAGATCGGAGTAGAGTTTTGTCTTGTGTGTGCAGGATTAACTACGATAACGATGAAGACATAAAGCGAAACAAAGTGCCGGAGTCAAGCACGAAGGATTCGTTGGGAGTTCGAGAGTTCGACGAAAGTCCTATAAGTCTTTATGCAATCTTGGCGTTCTAGCCGAGAATGAGCAGGGAGCTTGCCGAAGGGTTTTTCGGAAGCTCGCCAAAAGGTTCGTCGGAAGTTCACGGAGCTCACCGAGAAAGATCGGAGCTTGCCGAAGAAGCTCGTCGGAACTCGCCAAGATCAAATCGTGAAGTCTACGAGCTTGCCGGGAGTCCGCAGAATGGTTTCCGAGAGTTTATCGGAAGACCGACGGAAGTTCGCCGAAAGCTCGCCGGAACAAGATTCGACGTTCGCGGTTGAAGACATGCTTATAATGTTTTCAAGTTATGTAGTTCACTTGAAATTAGGATTAGGATTAAGAGTTAATCCTAAATCTGGGTTAGGGGCCAACTGGGCCCAAACTTGGACTTGGTTTGGGCTAAGTTTGAAGCCCAACCAAGAAACCAAGTGTCGGGCGGTGGAACCTCCAGACTGGGCGGTTGCACCGCCTAGCACCCGAGAGCCAGGCGGTGGCACCGCCTGGGCTGGGAGGTTACACCGCCCACCACCCGAGAGCTGGGCGGTGGCACCTCCTGGCTAGGCGGTTGCACCACCCAGCACCCGAGCGCTGGGCGGTGGCACCGCCTGGCTGGGCGGTGGCACCGCCTGGCTGGGCGGTGGCACCGCCTGGCTGGGCGGTGGCACCGCCTGGCTGGGCGGTGGCACCTCCAGCATCGGGAACCTAAGAGAATTCAAATTTTTGGAGCCCAAATTTGAATCCTCTTGAGGCCTATAAAGACCCCTCAAATCTCAGCTGAGAAAGCAACCTTTTGAGAAGTTAGAAGTTGAGAGAAGCTTTAGGAAAAGTCTTGTTTTCAATAGCTTGAGTGTTCACTCCTTTCTTTTCATTGAAATCTTTGTAAAAGGGTGAACCACTTGTAAGAGGTTGTAAGAGGGGTGTAAGAAGGAGGTTGATCTTCGCCTAGTAAAGGAAGATCATTAGTGGATGCCGGTGGCCTCGACGGAAGAGGAATCGGAGGAGTGGATGTAGGTCACGATTGACCGAACCACTATAAACTACCGTCTTCTCTGGTTTACATCTATTTGTTGCTGCTTATCTTACTGCAAACCTTCTTATGTGCTTTACTTCCTCATTATTTTTGTTGCACACCTTTACAAACACGCTTTCAAGTTAAATACTTCCGAGTTCAGTTTTTATCGTGAGAAAGATTTTCCAAAACTGACGTTTTAATCCGCTGCACTAATTCACCCCCCACTCTTAGTGCCACTCCGGTCCTAACAATAAACATGTAGTACATGTTGGTTTTGTGATTGTATGGATTGCCAGGCTTATGAATTTATTATGTGTTTATGGTTTAGTTGAGTTAGTTTTGGATTTTGTGAATCATTAAGTGATATAATAGTATGATTATAAACTACACAGGTTTTATGAATTGTGGATTATATAAGTGGATTTTGACTTGAGTATTTTCTTAGTGGCCTCAAATGTGTGATTGGATCCTGGAATGTATTGTTGAATTATAATATTGTCAATTTTTAGTTAGGTTTACACCTCCGGAATGAGGATTAAATTCAGTGGGGTGTGACACCAAGTTTGAATCAACTTGAGGCCTATAAATACCCCTCTCTTCCCTGGTTAAGAAACACAAGTACAAAGAGATTAAAAGTAAGAAAACACTATTGCAATCTCAAGAGAATTCTCCTCCTCTAAATTCTAAGTTTAGAATTCTGTTTAGAGAGAAGTGAGTGCTTGTAAAGGTTGTCTCCTAAACCTGTGAAAAGGAGAAGAGGGGTGTAAGAAGGAGGTTGATCTTCG
>LVTN01001197.1:46376-62814 GCA_001649415.1 Musa itinerans
AAGCCATAAGAGAGGACGATGCGCTGAAGAATCGGACGAAGCGCCAACCAATGATGTGCCGGGCAACAGAATGTCAATTCGCGTTGTAATAATTGTCTAGATCGGAGTAGAGTTTTGTCTTGTGTGTGCAGGATTAACTACGATAACGATGAAGACATAAAGCGAAACAAAGTGCTGGAGTCAAGCACGAAGGATTCGTTGGGAGTTCGAGAGTTTGACGGAAGTCCGAAGGTTCGTCGGGAATGCTGTCGGAACTAGCCGAGAATGAGTAGGGAGCTTGTCGAAGGGTTTTTCGGAAGCTCGCCAAAAGGTTCGTCGGAAGTTCACGGAGCTCACCGAGAAAGATCGGAGCTTGCCGAAGAAGCTCGTCGGAACTCGCCAAGATCAAATCGTGAAGTCTACGAGCTTGTCGGGAGTCCGCAGAATGGTTTCCGAGAGTTTATCGGAAGACCGCCGGAAGTTCGCCGAAAGCTCGTCGGAAGAAGTCTTGACTTATGGACTTTGTAATAGCTTATAAAATGTCTTTAAAATTGTAGTTAGCACGTTAATTAGGGCTAGGATTAGGTGTTAATCCTATGACCCAAGTAGGGGCCAATTCGGCCCAAGTTCGGACTGGTTTGGGCCAATTTTGGAGCCCAACCAGTGTGCTGAATTAGGGTAGGCGGTGGCACCGCCTACACTAGGCGGTGGCACCGCCCAGTGGCTGAGAGCTGGGCGGTGGCACCTCCTGGCTGGGCGGTGGCACCTCCAGCATCGGGAACCTAAGAGAATTCAAATTTTTGGAGCCCAAATTTGAATCCTCTTGAGGCCTATAAAGACCCCTCAAATCTCAGCTGAGAGAATAACCTTTTGAGAAGTTAGAAGTTGAGAGAAGCTTTAGGAAAAGTCTTGTTTTCAATAGCTTTAGTGTTCACCTCCTTTCTTTCTCTTTGAAAATCTGTAAGAGTGTGAACCACTTGTAAAAGGTTGTAAGAGGGGTGTAAGAAGGAGGTTGATCTTCGCCTAGTAAAGGAAGATCATTAGTGGATGCCGGTGGCCTCGACGGAAGAGGAATCGGAGGAGTGGATGTAGGTCACGATTGACCGAACCACTATAAACTACCGTCTTCTCTGGTTTGCATTTACTTCCTACTATTACTTTACTGCAAACCCCTTCAATAGCTTACTGCCTTTAAGTTAAAGCACAATCGAAACGGTTTCAAGTGAAACGTTGCTTTTATCGTACGAAGTTTCCGAAAGTGTTTAAATCGTCGAAAGTTTATTGTTCTTTACCGCTGCACTAATTCACCCCCCCCTCTTAGTGCCGCTCCGGTCCTAACATTAATCACCTTCAATATCTTAGTCCTTATATTTTAAAAGGTTGGGAAATCTGGGGTGACATCATATACGCAGCGAAAGAATATAAAAATAAAATACCAGAATTCCCATAGAAAAGGTTTCATCGTCATGTAAAAGTTGGTGCGTAAAAACCCATGAATCCAAAAAACTACGCATAAGAGAATTACTTAAGGAGATTATGCTAGTCATAGGTGCCCTACAAGACAATCATGTGTGTGATGACACGTGTGACTTAACATGCAATCTTTTTGCTTATTATTATTATTTGACATTTTATCACATTATATTGCCTATTGCTTAAATATATTATGATGTCCATTGATCTGTGCAATGGGAATCGGATCGTGATGAGATCAGGATAATGATATCGATTTGCTTTAAACATAGATCCTAAATAATCCCGGTCATAAGTTACTCGAGAGGGACATCGAGATAACCGGACAAACTGGTGTGTTGTATACCCGTCCATATGATGGATGTAGCTGGTCTCATAGCTGCTCGTGTGGGGACACTAGGGATATAATACAAGTGCTCATTTGGGAGAATGAGTTCACTGATTGTGATAAGACCCTAAAGTCTTATCGTCGCTCTGATACCAAATGATAAGACCCTAAGATCTTATCGTAAAAGAAAGAAGGGAATAGGGAACTGCTCTGATACCAAATGATAAGACCCTAAGATCTTATCATAAAAGAAAGAAGGGAATAGGGAATTGCTTTGATACCAAATGATAAGATCCTAAAGTCTTATCGTAAAGAAAGAAGAGAAAAGGGAAAGAAATGGTAAGGCTCTGATACCAAATGATAAGACCCTAACGTCTTATCGTAAAACAAAGAAGAGAAATGGATGATCGCTTCGAGGGGATCGGCCTCCTAGGGTTTGTCAAAAGACTAAATAGTATTTTTCATAGATTGATTAATTGATTCCTTGATTTATTTTCTTAAAGAAAGGGTTCAATCACTATTTATAGAGTTCCACCTAGAGTCCACTAGGACTTGGACTCTTAATAATAATTAAATATTAAATAAACCTCTATCTGACTCTAATTGAACTAAACAGACTTAATAAATAACTGAACTAAACAGACTCAATAATCATTATTCAAAAGCTCACAAAAAGGGTGCTAACAAGTCCTCCCTCTTCAAATCAGCCTTGTCCTCAAGGCTGAGCAACATCAAACTCAAGGAGCTTCTCTTTTAGCACTTCAGTCATAGGCTATCTGTAATGCATCACAATCCGTTGATTAAGTAAGTATGGTCTCCACTTTTTGATAGTGTAAATAATAAGTCGGTCTTTCAGTGTAGTAATCGTTGCAAGAAACTCCTGGCCCTGTATAATCAATTTTATCTTTGAACATTTGCTACCACAAGTTAAAATCCATCTATCAGCGATCTTTACTTCGAATCTATCACAGCCTTTAATGTGGTAAGCTAATCGGGTTGCAACTTTCCTATCTGTAAAATTATTAGTGCTATCCGTACCAATCAAAATAGTGACAGGATGATGCTTCAAAGTTTCTTTGATTTTCATAGTTTATGTGTTAGCGTAGCTAGCCAATGCATGCACTGTATGTGTGATTGCTTCAATATATTCATCAGTTTCCACACCTTCATGATCGGAGTCCAACTCTTCTGCATTCGGTTCCTCTCCAATTGGCTCAATCATCTAATGTTGCCCTTGTTTACATTGGTGCTTCATACTCCACTTTTCATCATAATACAAACCCCCTGCTGATCTTTCCTTGCTAATTTTTTTCTCATGTAGATGTGTGAATGAGATCGTAGCTATCATAGTGCGGGGTTGACAAGCCTTAACATTACACCGGATATCTGGATTAAGTCCTTCAATAAATGTACCCAGAAGTTATCGTTTTGACTAATCTTTAGCTTGATTTGACAATCTTTCAAACCTACTCTGATATTCCCACACTATAGAAGTTTGACAAATTTTGATAAGCTGTTCATCAACATTCTCATATTCTGATGGGCCAAAGCGAACAAGAAGCCCTCTTTTGAACTTCTCCCACGAAGGAACTCCGTGGCAAGTTTCATACAAATCGTACCACTGGATTGCATCTCCGTCGAGCTGGATTGAGGCCACTTCTACCTTAGATTCTTCTAGGATTCTGTGAAAATGAAAAAAAGTTTCTGCCCTAGAGATCCAACTGTTCGGATCTCCATCTTCCCATCATGGAAATTCTACCCTAATGCATGGGTAGTGTGCGTCACTATCTTGGGCCCCTTTTCTTGTACCTCCCAATCTATTCAACGTAGAATTTGAACTCTCATCTTATTGAAACCCGCTAAAGTGCTCCAACAGGCTCTTTTTGAAATCATGAAGGGTTTCTTGTAGACGATTCTCAATTCTGGTTTCCAACACTTCAATTTGTGCTTTCACTAAGTTATCAACAACCATTGCGTACGACTGCAAATCGATAATCCTCAGTTCTTGTTTCTGATGTCTGGTCAAGGCCATCAACACTATCGATGCGAAGCTGCCGAGGAAGCGGACATCAAGGGCAGAGCTGCGGTCGCGACGTTGGAGGAAGAGTTGCTACCCTGTTTCTATCGCTGCGTGGGGTTAGAGCGCCGGGGGCTGGAAGGCAACTACGTCGGTGTGGTTGCAGCTGGGGGCAGCGTTGCCAAGGGCTCGTCACTGCGGTGGTTGTGACGGCGCGGATGGAAGGCAGTGTTGCTTTGTCTCTATCGCACTGCAAAAGGAGGCGCTGGTGATGCCGAGGGATCGCGTGCGATTAAGAAAACGACGGTGGCTGCGGCGGTCGTGGTTGCTGATCGTCGTGAGGAGGAATGGTCGAGCAACTGCAGCAGATGGTAGAAGCGATGAGGGGTTTGGTCCGCTGGTCGGGAAACAGCAGCGGGGGAGGGCGACGTTAAAGCGAGGTTGAGAAGAGGAGTCGGTGCGTTCGTTGCCAGGTTGAGGCAGGGCCGCGCAAGAACTTGCTGCGTGTGCTGCTGGAGGGCGGCTGCGGCAGGGGTGTTCGGTGGCCGGAGTGCAGCGGCGACGGTGCTCGCTTGCCGGAAGCAGAGGAAGCGGTGGTGGCGCGGCTGGAAACAGGAAACAATGCTCTGTTTCTGTCGCTGCGAGAAGGGAAGGTTGCTGCCAGGGTTGAGAGGCAGCAGTGGCGGTGCGGCTGGGATCAAGGTCGTCGAGAGCGAGGAGCAGAAGGGTCGCCGAGGCTAGGCGCTGCCAGGGGGTAGTCCGCTGGCCGGAAATGGCGGCGGCAGCCCTTTCTCGGTTGCCCTGTTTTGGTCACCGCGAGGAGGGGAGGTTGCTGGCTGGGGAGCAGCGGCGGCGGTAGTCGAGCGGCTGGAAAGCAGCGACGGCGGTGGAGAAGGTGGCAGCGAGGGTCGCGGCTGCGATCGACGAGGGGCTGCAGCAACAGAGGAAGCTCTGTTTCTGCAACCGCTGCAAGGAGGGCTGCGGCAACCGGCGGCTGCGGCTGCGACCCAAGGAGGGGGCGGCACGATGGCGGACTAGGGTAGCGTCGCCGACGGTAGAAGCGGCGATGGGGTGGTCCGCTGGCTGGGAAACGGCGCCGGCAGTCCTTCTCGCTCGAGCGAGATGGGGAAGCGAGGAGGAGAGGTCGCTGGCCGGGTGGGAGCAGCGGCGGCGGTGGTGGCTGCTGGCTGGGCAACAACGGCGGCAGTGGTGGTCCCTCGGCCGGGAAGCAGCGCCGGCGGGTGAGCTGGCCGGAAGCAAGGGAAGCAGGGGTGGCTGCGGCTTCTTCTTCCTCTTCTCCCCTTTTTTTTTTTCTCCGAAGATGAAGATAACTGTAGCAAGGGGGCAGCAATGGTGGTGGCGGCTGTTGGCTGGGCAGTAGCGTCGGCGGTGGAGAAGGGGCAACGGAGGTCGCTGACCAAGACGTAGAGGTTCCTTCTCGATTGAGAAGGATCGGCGTTCGTGGCTGCCGGCTTCACCCTTCACACGATTTTTTTTTTTTTTTTTTTTTTTTTAGCTACGACAATACTACAGCGAGAATGTCAAGGATTACTGCTCTGATACTAAATGATAAGATCCTAAAATTTTATCATCGCTCTAATATCAAATAATAAGACTCTAAGATCTTATCATCAAAGAAAGAAGGGAATAGGGAACTGCTCTGATTCCTAATGATAAGACCCTAAGATCTTATCGTAAAAGAAAAAAGGGAATAGGGAACTGCTCTGATGCCAAATGATAAGATCCTAAAGTCTTATCATAAAGAAAGAAGAGAAAAGGGGAAGAAATGGTAAGGCTCTGATACCAAATGATATGACCCTAACGTCTTATCATAAAACAAAAAAGAGAAATGGATGATCGCTTCGAGGGAATCAGCCTCCTTGATTACTTCGAGAGGATCGACCCCCTAGGGTTTGTCAAAAGATTGAATAGTATTTTTCATAGATTGATTGATTGATTCCTTGATTTATTTTCTTAAAGAAAGGGTTACATTACTATTTATAGAGTTCTACCTAGAGTCCACTAGGACTTGGACTCTTAATAATAATTAAATATTAAATAAATATCTATCCGACTCTAACTGAACTAAACAGACTCAATAAATAATTGAACTAAACAGACTCAATAAATATTATTCAAAAGCTCAGAAAAAGGGTCTTACGAAATGCTGGATGGTTGATGATGCCTTATTGTCAAACAACAATTCTATAGTCCGAATGGTATATCTGGTCTTTAGACTTGAGACATCAAGGATGTCTTGTATGAGTACTCCACTCTTTGATACCGGACTTATAGGTCTGGATGTTCTAGATCTAGCACAGCCGGTCATCGGGAGTGGTAGTCAACCTTACGAGAACTATTGAGTATCGATAGGGGATCATCCGCTCTCGATGTCATGAGAGGAATATTCCATGTGTTTTTGCTCAGACAAATCCCTAGCTAGGGTCATTCGGATTGAGAGAAAAAGAGTTCTCCAAGAGAATCCGATTAGAGCGAGACTTGAGTAGAAACCATATGGGTCTGACAACACCATTCTCGGTATACGATCTTTGGGATATTAGATAGATAAGGGACTATAGGTATTTGGTAACTTAGGACAGACAGGTCTAATGGATTGTATTCCCCTATATCTTCTAGGGACTACGACGTAGTGGCATAGTAAGTCCGTAGTCGATGAGTTGAGTGAATTATTATGAAGATAATAATTAATTGAGCCAGAAGGAGTTCTGACAGGTATGACTCACGGCTAGCTCGATATTGGGCCTAGAGGGTAGCACACATATGGTAGGCATTGTGATGAGTAGAGGTTCAGATATGAGATATCCATCGGAGCCCCTATCTTATTGGATATCCAATAAGCCCATAAATTATTGGATCCTATGGATGAGATCTAATAAGAGCCAATGAGAGATTATTGAATATAGATTCACTAATATAAGAGGCTTGGGTAATTGGATGGAGATCCAATACCCAATAAGGTAGGATCCATTTGAGTTAAGTTGATAGGGGGCCTCTATAAATAGGAGAGAACCAAAGGTTCATAGGCTAGAGCCTCTTTGGGTTGCTAACTCCTATTCTCCTCCCCTTCTCCTCAAATAGCAAGCTTAGAGATTTAAGGAGCATCGTCGCAGCCTTGTTGTGTGGATCACCACTAGAAGGGCAATAGGGTTTTTTGGACAAAAAGATAATTTTGCCCCTATGAATTTAAGAAATTTCAGTTCTATCCTTTTTTAAAACTACCAAAATACCCCTCAAAATTTAAAAATTTTTATACATTTCCCTAATTTCAAAAAATAATAATTAATTAAAAAGTTTAACTGATGATTATTATTATTATTATTATCTAGTAGTCCTACATGATAATAATGTGTACATGTAATGTATGATATGTGGACGGATGATTATGGACCGTGTGATATGTGTGTACTTGTGATTATTATTATTGGGGCCTACATACTTGTGATTATGTGTGATATGTGTGTACTTGTGATTATGGACCGTGTGATATGTGTGTACTTGTGATTATTATTATTGGGGCCTCCATACTATTTCTCGTTTATTATCGGGCCTGCATGCCTATAATTAAATTGTAATCACACTAGGAGATGCAACGGGAGTATGGAAGCGATAGTAGGACCCATGAGGTCAAGACGGACGATCGCGGTGCATGGAGATATGTCGAGCTGCTGACGGAACCGAAGAGGACTAGATGGATGATCACTGGGCATGGAGATATACCGCTGCATACATAAACACATAGATCTGTGAGTGATTAGGCCCATTGGCTCGGGCCTAATCACATTGGGCTGTGGTTCATGATCATCTGATGTGATTGCTCAAGTGATGTGTGATTGCTTTTACACTTACTAGATATGTATATATATTTACATGCAATGTAAATATATATTAAATATATATATATATATATATATATATGTGACATATCATATTAGGAGACCAAATCAAAATCCCCTCTCTCAATAATATTAAGTCGGTAAACGTGAGGCAATTATATTGACCCACGTGGCCTTCCATTATTATAATTAGGGATCGATTCTTGATGTAGGTTAAGTTGGTCGAGTCCCTCGAGGCTCACCTATATCGCGATTTGCTATCTTGCCTACGACATAGAGATGTCACCGGTGACTTGAGTGTTGAATCTTGGATTTTGATGATGAAATCAATTGGTAAATTGTTTGATCTAATCTATATGTTGAGATAAGTGTGCAGGAATAACTACGATAACAGTAAGGCATAAAAGCAGATGTTGGGCTGGAGTCAAAGATCGAATGATACATCGAAGATTCGGACGATATGCCGGAAGTTTGCCGGAAGCCCGTCGAGAGTTCGTCGGGAGCTCACCGAGAGTTCGTCGGGAGTTCGCTGAGAGTTCATTGGGAGTTCGTTGGAAGTTTGTCGATAAGTTCGCCGGAAGTTCCTCGAGAGAACAATTGACATATTGGATAGAGTTTGCTTAGTTAAATGTCTTAATTATCGTAGTTAGACTATAAGTTGAGTTAGGATTGGGAGGTAATCCCACTAACTCAGTTAGGGGCCAACTAGGCCCTTAATAGGGCTGAATTGGGCCGATTGCATAGCCCATTTAGCACCCAAAGTCACAGCCGACGGTAGCACCACTTGGGACTCAATCTCTTAGGTGGTTTGGGCAGTGATACCACCGGTAGTTAATGCTGCCAGGTGGTGGTACCAACTTGTCAAGTAGTGGTACCGCCCTATCAGGTAGTGGTATCGCCAGAGCTCGATCTCCGAGCTCTGTTAGGAAGTCGTACCACCCAGACTAAGTGGTGGTATCACCCAGTGTCAGTCTGCAGGCGGTGGTGTCACCCAATAATGGCGGTGGTACCGCCAATACCCTGAAATCCAAGAATGTGACACTTTTTAGCTCTAATTCTGAAGCCATTGGGGACTATAAATACCCCACCTTTTTTTGCATAAAAAGGCACGAAAGTGTAAATAAAATATTAAAGTCATGGGGGGTGAAAGTGTTGTAAAAGTGCAAAGAGTCCTCCTCGTCCATTTCTAGTATTGTAGTCATTCAAGAGAGGTGTGAGGCTTGTAAGGGTTATCTCTTAAACCCGTGAAAAGGAGAAGAGAGTTATAAAAGGGTGGTTGGTTTTTGCCCATTGAAGGAAGACCATTAGTGGATGCCGGTGACCTCGATGGAGGAGGAATCAGAAGTGGATGTAGGTCACAACGACCGAACTACTATAAATTCCGGTGTATTCATTTTCATTCTGCTTTTTATTACTGCTATTACTTTTTAAGTCAATTGCTAGTTTATTTTCTCCAAAGTCAAGCACTTTCTAAGATTGGTTTTGAACGAACAAATATCTTACAAAACCGATGATTTTTTCCGTTGCACTAATTCATCCCCCGTTTTAGTGTCGCTCTTGATCCTAACAATTGGTATCAGAGCAAGGTCATTGTTGGTTTGGTTTGAAACCCAAGAGAGATAGCATTTGTCGACAACCAAGAGGGTCACTCAACTACATGTCCACCCATGTTCAATGGGATGGATTACACCTATTGGAAGACTAGAATGATGATTTTTCTAATTTCTATGGATTTTGAGTTATGGAACATTGTGGAAAACGACTTTCAAAATTCTTCTCTTCCAATGAATGATTAGAATGAGTTGGAGAAGAAAACTTTTGCTTTAAATGCCAAGGCTATGAATGTCTTATTTTGCGCTTTAGATAAAAATGAGTTCAATCGAGTGTCTATTTATGAAACGACATTTAATATTTGGTACATACTCGAAATAACTCACGAAGGCACTAGTAGAGTAAAGGAGTCGAAGATAAATCTTTTAGTTTATACTTATGAATTGTTTCGGATAAAGACAAGTGAAACTATTGTTGACATGTATACCCGTTTTATTGATGTCGTTAATAGTTTAAAAGCTCTTGGCAAATGTTTTTCAAACTTTAAACTTGTTAATAAAATCATGAGATCTCTTCCAAAGAGTTGGGACCCTAAAGTAATGACCATTCAAGAGGCCAATGATTTGAATAACTTCCCTCTCGAAGAACTTATTGGGTCACTAATGACCTATGAGATGACTTGCAATGCTCATGAAGAGCTTGAGAATAGCCTTCCAAAGAACAGAAAAGATATGACACTAAGAACTCATGAAGACCACTTGAAAGAAAGTTCAAGTGATGAAGACTATGATGATGACTTGGTAGTCTTGACAAGAAGGTTCAAAAAATTCATAAAATGGAATAAATTTAAAAATGACTCCAAAAAATAAAATTGAACCCAAGAAAGAACAAGTTATATGCTACGAATGCAAGAAGCCGGGATATTTCAAAAATGAATGTCCCCAAGTGAAGAAGAAATAACCAAAGAAGAAGAAGGCGCTCAATGCAATGTGGGATGATTCGAGCGGCTCCGAAGACGAAGAACAAAGCAACAAGGAAATCATGAACTACGCACTAATGGCTATCAGAGATGAGGTAAGTGGTTCATTTGATGTAAATTTATCTTTCGATGAGCTTTTACATGTTTTTCATGATTTATTCGATGAATGTAGAATAATGAGTAAAAAGTATAATTCTTTGAAAAAGGAGAATGCCCTTTTAAATATTGATTTTAAAAATTTTAAGTATAATAATCCTTCTTTACCTCCATACACTAAGTGTGAACACCTAGCGGCACTTGAGAAGGAAAACTTGCTACTCAAAGAAACTTTAGAAAAATTTGAAGTTGGTAGCAAGTCCTTGAACATGATCCTTGCCAATAAAGGTCACTTTCATAGAAGAGGCATAATCGAATTTGTGAGTAGCTCTCACCAAAATCCAACCACCTTTGTTAAAGGCCCTACCATGCATGTATCACCTCGCACCAAACACAACTTTTGTTGAAAACCCGGACATGTTGCTTATAAATATAAATTTAAGAGATATAGTCAACACAAATTGATTTAGGTTCCTAAAGGAACCGTAAAAAGCTCTATACAAAACAATAAGTTGAGTAGATCAATTTTTGAGGCACCTAAAAATGGGTACCTAAAAATCACCTTTTTTTATACAAATATTTACCATCACAAGCTAGGAGCAAGAGATGGTACCTTGATAGTGGATGCTCAAGGCATATGACCAGAGATCTATCCAAATTCTCTAAGCTCACTAACCTAGACAAAGGGTATGTCACCTTCAGAGATAACAACAAGGGTAAAATCATTGGCAAATGAACAATAGGTAACAAATCCAACTTGTTGATTGAAGATGCATTATTGGTTGATGGCTTAAAGCATAATTTTTTGAGCATTAGTCAATTGTATGATAAAGGTTACATCATTAGATTTGAATCCAATGATTGCATTATTGAAAAGCCACACAAAAAGGCATCTATGATTGCCCTAAAATAAAATAATGTATACACTATTGATATTGATGATCTTTGTAATGAAATATGTTTTTTGGTTTTGAATGACGATGCTTGGCTTTGGCATAGGAGATTAGGTCATGCTAGCATGAAACTAATCTCTCAAATCTCATCTAAAGAACTTGTAAGAGGTATTCCTAACATTAAGTTTGTTAAAGACAATGTGTGTGATATATGTCAGCTAGGAAAATAAATAAAAGATAGTTTCAAATCAAAGAATCAAATAAGCACCTCTAGACCATTGTAATTGATCTATATGGATTTGTTTGGACTAATTGATACAACGAGCTTATTAGGTAGCAAATACACCTTTGTAATTGTAGACGATTATAGTAGATACTCTTAGACATACTTCTTGAATGTGATTGCTTTAAGTATTTTTTGAAGTTTTGTAAACTTGTTTAAAATGAAAAAGGCTTTTTGATTTCATCAATTCGGAGTGATCATGATGGTGAATTTCAAAACCATGATTTTCAAAACTTTTGTGAATCTAATAGATACAACCATAATTTCTCTACTCCGAGAAATCCTCAACAAAATAGAGTAGTAGAAAGAAAAAAAAGGAGTTTACAAGAAATGACAAGAACTATGTTGAATGAACATAGCCTACCCAAATATTTTTGGGCCGAAGCCATTAATACGATATGCTATGTCATGAATTAGGTTCTAGTAAGACCGTTACTTTCCAAAACTCCTTATGAATTATGGAATAACAAAAAACCCAATATTTCATATTTTAAAGTTTTTGATTGTAAATGTTTTATCCTGAATGAAAAATATGCCTTAGGAAAGTTTGATGCAAAATTCGATGAAGGCATTTTTCTTGGTTATTCATCCATTTCTAAAGTCTTTAGTATCTTTAACAAAATTACTTTGGTTATAGAAGAGTCTATTCATATTATTTTTAATAAAGTTTTCAAATTTAAGAAAAATGATTTTGATGATGATCTTAATTTTGATGCTTTGAATTTGAATGAAACCCTTCCTCCAACTAGCAACTTGGATGCATGTTCTTCTGAAATATCCTTACCTAAGGAATGGAAGTATGTAGTATTGAATCTCGATTTTAATGATGAAATCAAATGTAAATTGTTGATCTAATCTATATGTTGAGAAAAGTGTGCATGATTAACCACGACAGCAGTAAGACATAAAGCAGGGGTTGTGCCGAAGTCAAGATCGAGATCTCGTTCGGGGTTCAAGAGTTCATCGAAAGTCCGGATGTTCATTAGAAGTTCTGCTGGAATTAACCGAAAAGTCCAGGAGCTTGCCAAAGAAGCTCGTCAGAACTTGCCAAGAAGATCATCGTAAAGTTCGAGAGCTTATCGGGAGTCCGCCGGAACATTGTTGGGAGTTCGTCGGAAGTTCGACGAAAGATCGCCAGAAGCTCGTCGGAAGAGGAATTGACGTACTAGCACAAAGATTGCTTTGATTATGTCTTAGTTATTATAGTTAGATTGAAAATTAAGTTAGGATTTGGAGGTAATCCCACTAGCTTAGTTAGGGGCCAACTGGGTCCTTAACAAGGCTGAATTGAGCCGGATTGAACAACCCATTCAGCACTTCAAAAATGTTGAAGACGCCTAGTAGACTTGGTCTCCCAAGAATTCTGGGTGGTGGTACCGCCCCTGTCAGATAATGGTATCGTCGACAGTTAATGATGCCAGCGGTGGTACCGCCCCTGTCAAGCGGTGGTATCGCCAGAGCTTTGTTTTCGAGCTCTATCAGGCGGTACTACCGCCCAATGTCAGGTGTCAAGCGATGGTACCACTCAGTAATAGCGGTGATACCACTAGTACCCCGAAAATCTAGGATGAAACACTTTTTGACTCCATTTTTGAAGTTATTGGGGCCTATAAATACCCCACCTTTTTCTGCATGAAAGGGCATGAAAGCATTGGCATAATATTGAATTCTTGAGTCTTAAAGTGTTGTAAAGTGAGAAGAGTTATCCTCCTCTATCTCTTAGCTTTGTAACCATCCAAGAAAGAGGAGTGAGACTTGTAAGGGTTGTCTCCTAAACCCGGCAAAAGGAGAAAGAGTTGTAAAAGGTGGTTGGCCTTTGCCTATTGAAGGAAGGCCTTTAGTGGACGCCGATAACCTCGACGGAGGAAGAATCCGAAAGTGGATGTTGGTCATTTTGACTGAACCACTCTAAATTCTGGTTTACCTTTCTATTTATGCAATTTACATTACTGCAAACTTCCTTAACCTTCTCTTAACACTTTTACAAAAGCCTTCAAGTTCAATTTATTTCCAAAATGGATTAAATCGAAATGAACATTTTTCTGAAATCGAATATTTTTCCGTTGCACTAATTTATGTCCTGCTCTTAGTGCCGCTCTTGATCCTAACAATTGGTATCAAAGCAAGGTTCACTCTCATTTGGTTTAAAACCCATGAGGGATGGTATTTGCCGGCAACCAATAAGGTCATTCAATTATACGTCCGCCCATGTTCAATGAGACGGATTACATATATTGGAAGACTAGAATGAGGATCTTCCTAATTTCAATAGATTTTGAGCTATGGAATGTTGTCGAAAATGGTTTTCAAAAGTCTTCTCTTCCAATGAACGATTGGAATGAGTTGGAGAAGAAGACTTTCACTTTAAATGCCAAGGCTATGAATGCCTTATTTTGTGCATTAGATAAAAATGAGTTTACTCGAGTGTCCATTTGTGAAACGACTTTTGATATTTGGCACACACTCGAAGTGACTCATGAAGGCACTAGTAGAGTGAAGGAGTCAAAAATTAATATTTTAGTTTATACTTATGAGTTGTTTCGAATAAAATTGAGTGAGACTATTGGAGACATGTACACCCGATTTACATATGTCGTTAATGGTCTACAAGGACTTGGTAAAGGTTTCTCGGATTTTGAACTTGTTAATAAAATTTTAAGATCCCTTCCAAAGAGTTGGATCCCTAAAATCATGGCCATTCAAGAGGCCAAAGATTTAAATAACTTTTCTCTCGAAGAACTAATCGGGTCACTAATGACCTATGAGATTACTTGTAATGCTCGTGAAGAGCTTGAGAACAACCTTCCAAAGAATAGGAAGGATATGACACTAAAAACTCAAGAAGGTCACTTGAAAGAAAATTTAAGTGATGAGGACTTTGCTGAAGACTTGACACTCTTGACAAGAAGGTACAAAAAATTTATAAAAAGAAATAAATTTAAAAATGATACTAAAAATAAAATTGAATCCAAGAAAGAACAAGTGATATACTATGAATGCATGAAGCCAGGACACTTCAAGAGTGAATATCCTCAAGCCAAGAGAAAGCAACCAAAGAAGAAGAAAGCTTTCAAAGCAACATGGGATGACTCAAGTGCATCCGAAGAAGAAGAGCAAACCAACACCGAGCAAGTTGCTCACTATGCACTAATGGCTATTGGATATGAGGTAACAAGTTCATTAGACGCAAATTTATCTTTTGATAAGCTTTTAAGTGCTTTTCATGAATTGTTTGATGAATGTGGAACCTTGAGTAAAAAGTATAACTTTTTGAGAAAAGAACATGCTTTTCTTATTAGCAATTTTGATAGACTAAAAATTGAGCATCATGATAGTTTAGCTCCCTGCACAAAATGCCAGGAAGAAGAAACACTTAGAAAGGAAAACTTGCTACTCAAAGAAACCTTAGAAAAGTTTGAGGTTGGTAGCATGTCATTGAACATGATCCTTGCCAACAAGGGTTACGTTCATAGAAAAGGTGGAATCGGATTTGTGAGTAGCTCTCACCAAAATCCAACCACCTTTGTTAAAGGCCCTACTTTGCATATTTCACCCCGAAACAAATACAGCTTTTGTTGCAAATTTGGGCATGTAGTTTATCATTGTCCATTTAAGAAATGTAGTCCACACAAATTGATTTAGATTCCTAAAGGAACCATAAAGAACTAAATGCAAAATGATAAGTCAATCGATTTTTGAGGCACCCAAGGTCAAATGGGTACCTAAAAATCATTATTTTTTGTTGAAACATTTACCATCATAAGCTAGGAGCAGGAGATGGTACCTTGATAGTGGATGCTCAAGGTATATGACCGGAGATCCATCTCAATTCTCTAAGCTCACTAGCATAGTCGAAGGATATGTTACCTTCAGAGACAACAACAAGGGTAAAATCATTGGCAAAGGACCCATAGGTAATAAATCCAACTTCTTTATTGAAGATGTGTTATTGGTTGATGGCTTAAAGCATAATATCTTAAGCATTAGTTAATTATGTGATAAAGGATACATCATTAGATTTGAATCTAACGCTTGCATTATTGAAAAACCATACAAAAACACATCTATGATTGCTTTAAAATAAAATAATGTATACACTATCGACATTAATGATCTTTGTAATGAAATATATTTTTCAGTTTTAAATAACGATGCTTGACTTTGGCATAGGAGATTAGGTCATGCTAGCATGAAACTAATCTCTCAAATCTCATCTAAAGAACCTGTAAGAGGAATTCCTCATATTAAGTTCATTAAAGACAATGTGTGTGATGCATGTTAACTAGGAAAACAAATAAAAGGTAGTTTTAAACCAAACCACTATAAAAATCTAGTTTGCGTTTCTTTGAGCAATTTACTTTAACTGCAAATCACTTTACTTGCTTGCTGCTTTCAATATGTTTATGAATATGCTTTTAATCTAAGCATCTTTATGAATCGATTTTAATCGTATGAAAGAATTTTTGAAATCGACATGATTTTACCGCTGCACTAATTCACCCCCCCTCTTAGTGTCGACTCTTTCCTAACAGTTGGTATCAGAGCCTCATTATTTCTTATTTTGGTTTAACACCCAAGAGAAATGGCTCTTTCGGCTTTCAAGAGGGATTTTCTCTCATTCGTCCTCCCATGTTCAATGGGACGGACTACACACATTGGAAAACTCGAATGAGAGTTTTCTTGCTTTTGTTAAATCTCGATTTATGGCATATAGTCGAATTTGGTTTTCAAAGGTCTTATCTTCCAATGAACCATTGGAATGATTTGGAGAAGAAGACTTTTTCTTTAAATGCGAAAGCTATAAATGTTTTGTTTTGTGCCTTAGACAAAAATAAATTTAATTGTGTTTCTATTTGTGAAACTACGTATGATATTTGGCACACTCTCAAAATCACACACGAAGGCATAAATAGAGTAAAATACTCTAAAATAAATATTTTAATGCATGATTTTGAACTATTTCGAATGAAGCCATGCGAAACCAT
>LVTN01001197.1:72858-87317 GCA_001649415.1 Musa itinerans
CAATATCTGCTCTTCTTGGCCCGATGCCCGAATCCATGGCACGAAGCCTTCTGTCGATACGTCGACCGATCCACCGGCCCGCCGTCCAATCTTCTGACATGTTCCTCCGGCCCAACATGATTCTTCCTGCTTTAATTGTCTCATCCTGATCGAAGCATCCTGCGTCACTCAAAACGCAGATTAAAACATAAACACATATCAAGTGGTTTCATCATCAAAATACGAGATTCAACAGCCTAGTGTTAGGTGTCAGGCGATGGTACCGCCCGGTAATGAGTGTTAGGTGTCAGGCGATGGTACCGCCCGGTAATGGCTGTGTTACCACCAGTACCTCGAAAATCCGGAATGAGATACTTTTTGGCTCCATTTTTGAAGCCATTGGGGCCTATAAATACTTCACCATTTTCTGCATGAAAGGGCTCGAAAGTAGTGGCATAATCATGAATTCTTGAGTCTTAAAGTATTGCAAATGTAAGAAGAGTTCTCCTCCTCCATCTCTTAGCCTTGCAACTATCCAAGAAAGAGGAGTGAGACTTGTAAAGGTTGTCTCCTAAACCCGGCAAAAGGAGAAAGAGCTGTAAATGATGGTTGGCCTTCGCCTATTGAAGGAAGGCCTTTAGTGGATACCGGTGACATCGACGGAGGAGGAATCCGAAAGTGGATGTAGGTCATTTCGACTGAACCACTCTAAATTCTGGTTTACCTTTCTATTTGTGCAATTTACATTACTGCAAACTTCCATAACCTTCTCTTAGCACTTTTACGAAAGCCTTCAAGTTCAATTTATTTCTGAAATGGATTAAATCGAAAAGAATATTTTTTTGAAATTGAATATTTTTTTGCTGCACTAATTCACCCCCTCCTCTTAGTGTCACGCTTGATCCTAACAAAAAAATGGCCGATGGTGGCACCGCTTGGGAGACTCGGTCTCCTAGGTATTATGGGCGATGGTACTGCCCATGTCAGATGGTGGTACCGTTGATAGTTAATGCTGCCAGCGTAGTACCACCCTTGTTAGGTGGTGGTACCGCCAGAGCTCGGTCTCTAAGCTCTATCAAGTGGTAGTACCGCCTAGACTGGGCGGTGGTACTACCCAGTGTTAGGTGTCAAGCGATGGTACAGCCCAGTAATGGTGGTGGTATCGCTAGTACCCCAGAAATCTGGGATGAGACACTTTTTGGCTCCATTTTTGAAGCCATTGGGGCCTATAAATACCCCAACCTTTTCTGTGTGAAAGGCATGAAAGCATTTGCATAATCTTGAATTCTTAAGTCTTAAAGTGTTGTAAAAGTGAGAAGAATTCTCCTCCATCTCTTAGCCTTGTAACCATCCGAGAAAATGGAGTGAGAATTGTAAAGGATGTCTCCTAAACCCGACAAAAGGAGAAAGAGCTGTAAAAGGTGATGGGCCTTCGCCTATTGAATGAAGGCCTTTAGTGGACATCGGTGACCTCGATGGAGGAGGAATCCGAAAGTGGATGTAGGTCATTTCGACTGAACCACTCTAAATTCTGGTTTGCCTTTCTATTTGTGCAATTTACATTACTACAAACTTCCTTAATCATCTCTTAGCACTTTTATGAAAGCTTTCAAGTTCAATTTATTTTTAAATCGGATTGAATCGAAACGAACATTTTTCCGAAAACAACTATTTTTTCGCTGCACTAATTCACCCCCCCTCTTAGTGCTGCTCTTGATCCTAACAATTGGTATCAGAGCAAGGTTCACTCTCATTTGGTTTAAAACCCAAGAGAGATAGTATTTGCCGGCAACTAAGAGGGTCGTTCAATTACACGTCCGCCCATGTTCAATAGGATGGATTAAACATATTAGAAGACTAGAATGAGGATCTTCCTAATTTCAATGGATTTCGAATTATAAAATATTGTAGAAAATGGGTTTCAAAAGTCTTCTCTTCCAATGAACGATTGGAATGATTTGGAGAAGAAAATTTTCGCTTTAAACGCCAAGGTTATGAATGCCTTATTTTGTGCTTTAGATAAAAATGAGTTCAATTGTGTGTCCATTTATGAAATGGCTTTTGATATTTGGCACACACTCAAAGTAACTCATGAAGGCACTAGTAGAGTGGAGTCAAAAATTAATCTTTTAGTGTATACTTATGAGTTGTTTCGATTGAAACCGAGTGAGACCATTGGAGACATGCACACTCGATTTACGAATGTTGTTAATGGTTTAAAAGGACTTGATAAAGGTTTCTCATATTTTGAACTTGTTAATAAAATTGTAAGATCCCTTCCAAAGAGTTAGGACCCTAAAGTCATGACCATTCAAGAGTTCAAAGATTTAAATAACTTTCCTCTCGAAGAACTAATCGGGTAACTAATGACCTATGAGATGACTTGTAATGCTTATGAAGAGCTTGAGAACAACCTTCCAAAATACAGGAAGGATATGACACTAAGAACTCAAGATGACCATTTGAAAGAAAATTCAAGTGATGAGGACTTTGTTGAAGACTTAACACTGTTGACAAGAAGGTTAAAAAAATTCATAAAAAGAAATAAATTTAAAAATGATACTAAAAATAAAATTGAATTTAAGAAAAAATAAGTGATATGCTATGAATGCATGAAGCCGGGACACTTCAAAAGTGAATGTCCCCAAGCCAAGAGAAAGCAACCAAAGAAGAAGAAAGCTTTCAAAGCAACATGGGATGACTGAAGTGCATCCGAAGAAGAAGAGCCAACCAACACTGAACAAGTTGCTCACTACGCACTAATGATTATTGGAGATGAGGTAACAAGTTCATTGGACGCAAATTTCTCTTTCGATGAGCTTTTAAGTGCTTTTCATGAATTGTTTGATGAATATGGAACCTTGAGTAAAAAGTATAACTCTTTGAAAAAGGAATATGCTTCTCTTGTTAATAATTTTGATAGACTAAAAATTGAGCATGATGATAGTTTAGCTCCCTGCACAAAATGTCATGAAGTAGAAACACTTAGAAAGAAAAACTTGCTACTCAAAGAAACCTTAGAAAAGTTTGAGGTTGGTAGTATGTCATTGAACATGATCTTTGCCAATAAGGGTCACGTTCATAGAAAAGGCGGAGCCAGATTTGTGAGTAGCTTTCACCAAAATCCAACCACCTTTGTTAAAGACCCTATTTTGCATGTTTCACCTCGAAACAAATGCAACTTTTGTTGTAAATTTGGGCATGTAGCTTATCATTGTCCATTTAAGAAATATAGTCTACACAAATTGATTTGGGTTTATAAAGGAACCATAAAGAACTCCATGCAAAATGATAAATTAAGCCAATCGATTTTTGAGGCACCCAAAGTCAAATGGGTACCTAAAAATCATCCTTTTTTGTAGAAATATTTACCATCACAAGCTAGGAGCAAGATATGGTACCTTGATAGTGGATGCTTAAGGCATATGACCAGAGATCCATCTCAATTCTCTAAGCTCACTAACATAGATGAAGGATATGTCACATTCGGAGACAACAACAACGGTAAAATCATTGCATTATTGAAGATGTGTTATTGGTTGATGGCTTAAAGCATAATCTCTTAAGTATTAGTCAATTATGTGATAAAGGATACATCATTAGATTTGAATCCAATGCTTGCATTATTGAAAAACCACACAAAAACACATCTATGATTGCCTTCAAACAAAATAATGTATACATTATCGACATTAATGATCTTTGTAATGAAATATGCTTTTCGATTTCGAATGATAATGCTTGGCTTTGGCAAAGGAGATTATGTAATGCTAGCATGAAACTAATCTCTCAAATTTCATCTAAAGAACTTGTAAGAGGAATTCCTCACATCAACTTCGTCAAAGATAATGTGTGTGATGCATGTCAACTAGGAAAACAAATAAATGGTAGCTTCAAACCAAAGAACCAAATAAGCACCTCTAGACCATTGCAATTGATCCATATGGACTTGTTCGGACCAATTGCTACATGAAGCCTAGGAGGTAGCAAATACACATTTGTCATCTTGGATGATTATAGTAGATACACATGGACTTACTTTTTGGCACACAAAAGTGATTGTTTAGGTATTTCTCTAAGTTTTGTAAACTTGTTCAAAATGAAAAGGGTTTTATGATTTCATCAATTTGAAATGATTATGGTGGTGAATTTCAAAACCGTGAATTTCAAAAATTTTATGAATCTAATGGATACAACCATAATATCTCTACTCCAAGAAATCCTCAACAAAATGGAGTAGTAGAAAGAAAAAATAGAAACCTACAAGAAATGGTAAGAACCATGTTAAACGAACATAGCCTACCCAAATATTTTTGGGCCAAAGCCGTAGATACGACATGCTATGTCATGAATATGGTTCTAGTAAGATCATTACTTTCTAAAACTCCTAATGAGTTGTGGAACAACAAAAAACCTAACGTTTCATATTTTAAAGTTTTCGGATGTAAATGCTTTATCTTAAATGAAAAAGATGCCTTAGGTAAATTCGATGCAAAATCCGATGAAGGAATTTTTCTTGGCTATTCCTCTATTTCTAAGGCTTTTTGTATTTTTAACAAAAGAACTTTGGTTATAGAAGAGTCTATTTATGTTGTTTTTAATGAAGTTTCCGAAGTTAAGAAAAGTGATCTTGATGATGATGTTGATTTTAATGCTTTGAATTTAAATGAAGCCCTTTCTCTAAATAGCAACTTGGATGCATCTTCTTTCGAAACATCCTTACCCAAGGAATGGAAGTACATAGATGCTCATCCTAAGGAGCTAATCATAAGAGACACATCAAGAGGAGTTCAAACTCATTCATCTCTTAAGAATTTTTGTGCAAACTCCGCTTTTCTCTCCCAAATTAAATCTAAATGCATTGACGAGGCATTGAAAGATATTTCATGGGTCATCGCAATGCAAGAAGAGTTAAGTCAATTTGAGAGAAATGAGGTATGGAAGATTGTTTCAAGGCCAAATGACCATTTAGTTATTGGTGCTAAATGGGTCTTTAGAAACAAGCAAGATGAATTTGGTATCATGGTTAGAAACAAGGCTAGATTAGTGGTCAAGGGTTTCAACCAAGAAGAAGGTATCGACTATGAAAAAACCTTCGCTCTTGTGGCACGATTAAAAGTAATAATTTTAAATTATTTCAAATGGATGTTAAGAGTGCTTTTCTTAATGGCTTTATTTTCGAAGAAGTTTATGTTAAATAACCTTCCGGATTTAAAAATGATAATTTCCCTAATTATGTATTTAAATTGACTAAAGCTTTCTATGGATTGAAACAAGCCCCAAGGGGCTTGGTATGAGAGACTTAGCTCCTTTCTTATTCAAAGTAATTTCTCTAAAGGCAAGGTTGATACTACATTATTTATTAAAAATTTTAAAAATAATTTTCTTATTATTTAAATTTATATTGATGACATTATTTTCGGTTCCACGAATGAATCTTTATACGAGTCATTTGCACAAAGTATGAGTCTAGAGTTTGAAATAAGCCTAATGGGGGAACTAACCTTCTTTTTAGGCTTACAAATTAAACAATTTAGCAATGATATTTTTCTTACTCAAACAAAATATGCTTTAAATTTACTAAAAATATTTAATATGGATAGTTTAAAGGCTATTAACACTCCTATGAGTACCTCCACTAAGTTAAACATTAACAAAAGTGGAGAAAGCTTTAATCAAAAAGCTTATAGGGGTATGATAGGTAGTTTACTATACCTCACTGCAACTAGACCGGACATCATGTTTAATGTAGGACTTTGTGCTAGGTTTAAATCTAATCCTAAGATATCTCATCTTAAAGAAGTTAAAAGAATTCCTAGATATCATAAAGGAATCACTAATGTAGGATCCGAGAACTTTGAACTAATTGCTTATGATGATGTAGATTTTGTTAGGAACAAGTCGGCACTAAGAGGGGGGGCTGAATTAGTTCAGCGGTAAAAACATCAGTTTTATAAAATCTTCATACGATTAACACCGATCTCGGAAGGTGTTTAATTTTAAAACATTTGCAAGAATGTAATGAGTAAAGGAAGTAAATCAGTTTGCAATATGAGAATTAAAAGTAGAACAAGAATGCAAACCGATTTATATTGGTTCGGTCGTTGTGATCCACATCCACTGCACCAATTCCTCTTCCGTCGAGGCCACCGACATCCACTATCGGTCTTCCTTCAATAGGCGAATACCAACCACCTTTTACAGCTCTTTCTCCTTTTACCGGGTTTAGGAGATAACCCTTACACCCCCACTTACTCCTCTCTCAAACTATTCTAACACTTAGAAGGAGAGGAGTTCACACAAGATTACAATAGCGTTTTCTTTCTTTCTTACTCTCAATACTTGTATTAGTTAACCAGGGATGAGAGGGGTATTTATAGGCCTCAAGTTGATTTAAACTTGGAGCCTAAAAATATCTCATATCGGGTCTCCCAGGTATGGGCGGTACCATCGCCTGTGTTGGGTGGTACCACCGCCTAACACCCTGTGCTAGGTGGTACCATTGCCCAGAGTAGCAGTGCCACCGCTTGACAGCCTCTCGGAGACTATTTCTGGGTGGTACCATCGCCTAAACCGGCGGTACCACCGCCTAACACAGTCTCAGAAACTATGCCACGATAGTGCCAATTGGCCCCTAATTGGGTTGGCCCAATTCTAATCCAATTATATGCTAACTATGAATTCTAAGGCATACTTAAGCTAAACAAGTCCGTAAGTCTAGGTTTCTTCTAGCGAGCTTCTAGCGAACTTCCGACGATCTCTCAGCAATGTTCCAATGGACTTCCAGCAAGCTCCTAGACTTTATGACAATCTTCTTAGTGAGTTTCGATGAGCTTCTTTGGCAAGCTCCTGGACTTCTTGGTCAGTTCCAGTAGAACTTCCGACGAATGTTTGGACTTCTGATGAACTCTCGAACTCCCAACGAAATCGCGTTCTTGACTCTAGGACTTCATTTTGCTTTATGCCTTGCTATCATAGTTAATCATGCACATATAAAAACCCACTTTGATCTAGACAATTATTACAAAGCTTTGAATCATATTGTCCGGCATGTCATTTGGTCATCGACGCTTTGTCCGATTCTTCGGTGCATCGTCCTCTCTTATGGCCTATTGCCAAGTCGGCTAGTTGACCTCTACAACTCAGATATCCTTGATGTAATATCTGCTCTTCTTGGCCCGATGCCCAAAACCATGGCCCGAAGCCTTATGTTGATATGTCGAACGATCCTTCGGTGTGACGTCCATCTTCTAACATTTTTCTCTAACCCAACATGATTCTTCTTGCTTCAATTGTCTCTCCTGATCGAAGCTTCCTACATCACTCAAAACATAAATTAAATCATAAATATTATCAATTGGTTTCATCATCAAAATTCTAGATTCAACAGATTTTGCTAGATGTAGAATAGATAGAAAAAGTACATCTGGAACATGTTAATTCTTAGGACATTCACTAACCATAACCAAAGCCGAATACATAGCGGCTAGTACATGTTGTGCACAAGTTGTATAGATGAAAAATACATTGGAAGATTATAAAATTTACCTTATAAATATTCCTATAAAATGTGATAATACAAGTGCAATATGTTTAACAAAAAATTCTATTCAACACTTTAGAACTAAACACATTGACATTAGGCATCACTTTATACGTGATCTTATTAACTATCATGAAGTAATCTTAGAGTTTATTGATACGAAGCATCAATTAACTGATATCTTTACAAAACATTTAAGTGAAGAGCAAGTTAATTTTATTAGAAGGGAGTTAGGAATTTTAAATTGCCTGAATGCATGAGTTGTCATATTTCTTTTTCGGACTATCTTTATGAATTTCTTGAATGAAGCTTTCATGAGATTATGTCGTATCAAGTTTATTCCATACCCTTGCTCCATCACGTAATGATGTTGATAAACTTAGTCCCTTCACCCATTGAGCTTATTGACAAATGCATCTTTCATGGATTCCACTATTATGAATTCTTATTGAGAAATGGATTGTATGAAGTTTTATTCATGGATTTCTTTTTATCCTTTCTCATAAATTCTTTCTTATTCTTTCTTAATGAAGGAAGAATTTTTATGAACTTTTTAGTATGAGATGAACACTTGCAAGAATGAGGATTTGATTTCACATGAATATCTTGATCCTTTTCATGAATCCCTTATCTTTGTTAAAATTGAAGCATGATTTAATGAAACTCATTTTTTTTACTTGATTCAAATCATTTCACAAAGTTGGTTCTTAATAGATTTCCTCCTTACTTTCCTTCTTCATGCAAAATTTTGATGACTAAGGGGGAGAAGTTGATGGAATCTATCTCTTTAATATTTATAATTTTTGATGTTGAGAACTTTTGAATGATACCATGCAATGATGCAATATCGATTGGATAAACTAGTGTGAAACTTGCAGAATTTTTACCACACTTGCATTGTTGAATTATCCTCTATTTTGTTGATGACAAAGGGGGAGAAATAATACCAAAATGTGTTAAATTGATGATAAAATCGGCATTGTATGCATGCCTATCATAAATACTTGAAATGTGGCATGATTACTTACAAATGTTTTAATTCTTAGAAGTATGCTTGATTTCATATCAAATTGATAAATGTCTTTCATAACGATAAGATATCATAAACTTAACTTGCTATTTTATAACTTGATAAGTTGCCATCTTGTCATAGAATGAGGACTTGCTATCTTGCTATATTTCTTATTTAAAATTCGTATCAATGATGATTATCATTGGATTTGAAAATGGATGTTATGCCATGACATCATTTTCACAAATACATGGTATCGTATTTAGAATTGGTAAATCATGATAAATATCATGAAGTGTATATTGATAAGTTTAAATGAACTTAACTTATCAGTTTGATACTTGAATTCAAAGGCCTTGAATTCAAGAATGTCTTTTCTCAAGTATGGTATATAGATAGGGGGAGTTAAGGTTAACTTCGTCATCAATTGATTGTCATCATAAAAAAGGGAGAGATTGTTGAATCTCAGATTTTGATGATGAAATCAATTATAAATTGTTTGATCTAATCTTTATGTTGAGAAAAGTGCATAGGATTAACTACGACAGTAGTAAGACATAAAGCAAGTGTTGTGCCGAAGTCATGATTGAGATCTCGTTAGGAGTTCAAGAGTTCGTCGAAAGTTCTACCGGAACCAACCGAGAAGTCCAGGAGCTTACCAAAGAAGCTCTTCGAAACTCGCCAAGAAGATCATTGTAAAGTCCAAGAGCTTGCCGGGAGTCCGCCGGAACATTGCCAGGAGTTCGTCGGAAGTTCGCCGAAAGATCGCTGGAAGCTCGACGGAAGAGGAATTGACATACCGACACAAAGACTACTTTGATTATGTCTTAGTTATTGTAGTTAGATCAAAAATTAAGTTACGATTGGGAGGTAATCCCACTAGCTTAGTTAGGGGCCAATTGGGCCCTTAACAGGGCAGAATTGGGCTAGATTGAATAGCCCATTCAGCACTTGAAAACATGCCCGACGGTGGCACCGCTGCGAGACTCGGTCTCCTAGGAATTTTGGGCAGTGGTACCACCTCTGTTAGGCAGTGGTATCTCCCCTGTCAAGCGGTGGTACCGCCAGAGCTCGGTTTCTAAGCTTTATCAGGTGGTAGTACCGCCCAAACTGGACGGTGGTACTGCCCAATGTCAGGTGTTAGGCGGTGGTACCACCAGTACCCCGGAAATCTGGGATGAGACACTTTTTGGCTCCATTTTTGAAGCCATTGGGGCCTATAAATACCCCACCCTTTTCTGCATGAAAGGACATGAAAGCATTGGCATAATCTTGAATTCTTGAGTCTTAAATTGTTGTAAAAGTGAGAAGAGTTCTCCTCCTCCATCTCTTAGCCTTATAACTATTAAAGAAAAAGTAGTGAGACTTGTAAAGGTTGTCTCCTAAACCCGACAAAAGGAGAAAGATCTGTAAAAGGTGGTTGGCCTTCACCTATTGAAGGAAGGCCTTTAGTAGACGCCGGTGACCTCGACGGAGGAGGAATCCAAAATTGGATGTAGGTTATTTCGACCGAACCACTCTAAATTCTAGTTTGCCTTTCTATTTGTGCAATTTACATTACTGCAAACTTCCTTAACCTTCTCTTAGCACTTTTACGAAAGCTTTTAAGTTCAATTTATTTCTGAAATGGATTGAATCGAAATGAATATTTTTCTGTAATCAACTTTTTTTCCGTTGCACTAATTTACCCCCCCTCTTAGTGCTGCTCTTGATCCTAACATGTAGATGCTCATCCTAAGGAGCAAATTATGGGAGACATATCAAAGGGTATTCAAATTCGTTCCTCTCTTAAAATTTTTTGTGCCAACGCTGCTTTTCTTTCTCAAATTGAACATAAATGCATTGACGAGGCCTTGAAAGAGGATTCATGGGTTATCATAATGCTAGAAGATTTGAACCAATTTGAGAGAAATGAGGTATGGGAGGTTGTTTCGAGACCTAGTGACCATTTAGTTATTGGTACTAAATGGGTCTTTAGAAATAAGCAAGATACTTTATTATCGTAGTTAGAAATAAAGCTAGATTAGTAGCTAAGGGTTTTAACTAAGAAAAATGTATCAATTATGAAGAAACCTTCGCTCTTGTGGTAAGATTAGAAGCCATAAGGATGCTCCTTGCCTATGCTAGTTGTAATAACTTTAAGTTATTTCAAATGGATGTTAAAAGTGCTTTTCTTAATGGCTTTATTTCCGAAGAAGTTTATATTGAACAACCTCCCAGATTTAAGAATGATAATTTTTTGAATCATATGTTTAAATTGACTAGAGCTCTCTATGGATTAAAACAAGCCCCAAGGGCTTGGTATGAGAGACTTAGCTCCTTTCTTATCCAAAATAATTTCTCTAAAGGTAAGGTCGATACTAAATTATTTATTAAAAATTTTAAAAATAATTTTTTTGTTGTTCAAATTTATGTTGATGATATTATTTTTGGTTCTACAAATGAATCATTATACGAATCGTTTGCTAAGAGTATGAGCCAAAAGTTTGAAATGAGTTTAATGGGTGAACTAACTTTCTTTTTAGGCTTACAAATCAAACAACTTAGCAATGATATTTTTATTAGTCAAACAAAATATGCATTAGACTTGCTAAAATGGTTTAATATGGATAGTTCAAAGGCTATCAATACTCCTATGAGTACCTCCACTAAGTTAGACATTAACGAAAGTGGAGAAAGCTTTGATCAAAAAGCTTATAGGGATATGATAGGTAGTTTACTAAACCTCACCGCAACTAGATCGGACATCATATTTAGCATAGGACTTTATGCTAGGTTTGAATCTAATCCTAAGCTATCTCATCTTAAAGTAGTTAAAAGAATTCTTATATATCTTAAAGGAACTACTAATCTAGGATTATAGTATCTAAAATCTGAAAACTTTAAATTAATTGCTTATGCTGATGCAGATTTTGCTAGATGTAGAATAGATAGAAAAAACATATCCGTTACATATCAATTCTTAGGTCATGTACTTGTCTCTTGGTCTTCTAAGAAACAAAACTTGGTTGCACTATCTACAATTGAAGCCGAATATATAGCGGCTAGTGCATGTTGTGCACAATTTGTATGGATGAAAAATACATTAGAAGATTATAGAATTTATCTTAAGAATATTTTCATAAAATGTGATAACACAAGTGCAATATATTTAACAAACAATCCTATTCAATACTCTAGAACTAAACATATTGATAGTAGACATCCCTTTATATGAGATCATGATAGTAATCATGATGTAATCTTAGAGTTCATTAATACAAAACATCAATTAGTCGATATCTTTACAAAACCTTTAAATGAAGAATAATTTGATTTTATTAGATGAGAAGTAGGCATGTTAAACTATCCAAATGCATGAGTTTGTTGTATTTCTTTTCCGGACTATCTTCCTCTTAATGTATTTCATGAATGGAGCTTTCATGAATTTATTTCTTTTTTATCTTCCTCTTAACTTAGTATCAAGTTTACTTCATACCCTTGGTCCATCACTTAATGATGTTTGATACACTTAGTCCCTTTACTCATGGAATTCATTGACAAATGCATCTCTCATGGATTTCACTCTTGTGAATTTTTAATGAGAAACGAATTTGATTTATGAAGTTTTATTTGTGGATTATTTTTTCTTATGATGCTCATTTCCAATGAATTCTTCCTTACTCTTCTTATGAAAGAAGAATTTTTATGAATTTTTGGTATATGATGATCACTTGCAAGAATGGAGATTTGATTTCATATGGATATCTTGACATGAATCCCTTCTCTTTGTGAAAATTGAAGCATGATTTAATGAAACTCATTTATTGTTTTGAATTTGACTTGGTTCAAATCCTTTCATAAATTTGGTTCTTGATGGATTCTTTCCTTACCCTTCTTCCTCTTCTTATGACAAAGGAAGAAAGAAACTTGCACATCTAACGAAGAACTAAAAAAGCCCTTGAGTAAAAATGTTAGCTTATCCAAAAGAAGTTATCATGCAGAATTTTTTTGCTTACCTTCCTTTTTCAAGCATTGGTGTGGAACTTGCTTTAATTTTTTTTTTACCACCCTTGCAATGTTGAATGGTTCTCCTTTTTGTTGATGACAAAGGGGGAAAAATGTGTCAAATTGATGATAAATTAGCATTATGAATGTTTGAGATAAATGTATAAAATGTATATTGTCATAAATGCTTGAATGTTTTGCGAATGCTTGAAATATAATTGGAATCGTTAAATACGTCGCAACAGATTGCAAATACTTGAAACATATCAAAATGTATTTCATATGCATTGTGGATACTTGAAAGGTTTCATGAATGCTTGATAATTATCTATTATTATGATAAGGTACCATGAGCTTAACTTGCTATTTACAATCGATATCATGCCTCGGAGTGATGAATTGTTATCTTTTATCAAGAATTGTTATCTTGCTAAATTTCATATTTGAAATTCGTATCATACTTAAAAATAATGATTGTCTATCATCATTGGACTTGAAAATAGATGTTATGCCTTGACATCATTTTTTATTGATAAATACATGGTATCGTATTTTGAATTGGTAAATCATGATAAGTATCATGATGTGCATGTTGATAAGTTTAAATGAATATAACTTATCGGTTTGATACTTGAATTCAAAGGCCTTGAATTCAAGAGTGTCTTTTCTCAAGTATGACATATAGATAGTGGGAGTTAAGGTTAACTCTATCATCAATTCATTGTCATCATAAAAAAGGGGGAGATTTTTGAATATCGAATTTTGATGATGAAATCAATTGGTAAATTATTTGATCTAATTTATATGTTGAGATAAGTGTGCAAGATTAACTATGATAGTAGTAAGACATAAAAGTAGATGTTAGACCGGAGTCAAAGATTGAACGATACGTCGAAGATTCAGACAATGTGACGGAAGTTTGCTGGAAGCTCGCCGAGAGTTCGTCGGGAGCTCACTGAGAGTTCATCAAGAGTTCGCTAAGAGTTCGTCGGGAGTTCGCGGAAGTTCATCAGAAGTTCGCCGAGAGAACAATTGACATATCGGATAGAGTTTACATAGTTAAATGTCTTAATTATCATAGTTAGACTATTAGTTGAGTTAGGATTAGAAGGTAATCACACTAACTCAGTTAGGAGCTGTTAGGACCCTAACTAAGAGAGTCCTAATTGAGAGGGACATTCATGTAAAACCTACCTAAGCTGACCCCTATTAAAGAGGTGAAGAGGCCAGCTAGGGTTAGGAGGTTGTTTCTTAGAGAAGAATTAGGAGTTGTAAAGGAATAGGAGTCTTGAGTAGGAGTCCTATTAGTGGAACTTGCTTTAATTTTTTTTTTACCACCCTTGCAATGTTGAATGGTTCTCCTTTTTGTTGATGACAAAGGGGGAAAAATGTGTCAAATTGATGATAAATTAGCATTATGAATGTTTGAGATAAATGTATAAAATGTATATTGTCATAAATGCTTGAATGTTTTGCGAATGCTTGAAATATAATTGGAATCGTTAAATACGTCGCAACAGATTGCAAATACTTGAAACATATCAAAATGTATTTCATATGCATTGTGGATACTTGAAAGGTTTCATGAATGCTTGATAATTATCTATTATTATGATAAGGTACCATGAGCTTAACTTGCTATTTACAATCGATATCATGCCTCGGAGTGATGAATTGTTATCTTTTATCAAGAATTGTTATCTTGCTAAATTTCATATTTGAAATTCGTATCATACTTAAAAATAATGATTGTCTATCATCATTGGACTTGAAAATAGATGTTATGCCTTGACATCATTTTTTATTGATAAATACATGGTATCGTATTTTGAATTGGTAAATCATGATAAGTATCATGATGTGCATGTTGATAAGTTTAAATGAATATAACTTATCGGTTTGATACTTGAATTCAAAGGCCTTGAATTCAAGAGTGTC
>LVTN01001198.1:8718-35019 GCA_001649415.1 Musa itinerans
ACAATATATATATGCATATATGCAATAGTTAATATAAAGTGATATATGCCAAAATATAATAAGCAAAAAAATTTTGTATTAAGTCACACGTGCCATCACTCACGTGATTGGCTTACTGGGTACCTATGACTAGCAACATATATAAGTATTGAGAGTAAAAAAGAGTGAAACGTTACTGTAATCTTGTGTAAAACTCCTCTCAAAGTTCTAAGTGTTAAAATAGTTTGAGAGATGAGTGAGTGGGGGTGTAAGGGTTATCTCCTAAACCCATTAAAAGGAGAAAGAGCTATAAGAAGGAGGTTGATCTTCGCCTTTTAAAGGAAGATCGATAGTGGATGCTAGTGGCCTCGATGGAAGAGGAATCGACGGAGTGGATGTAGGTCACGACGATCGAACCACTATAAAATCGGCGTGTTCTCTGGTTTACATTTACTTTTTGGCATTTACATATTGCAAATTGAATCTTGCCTACTGCATTCACTTCATAAACATACGCTTTTAAAGTTAAGTTTCTGAAATCGGTTTTCAACGTAAATGGATTATATCGAAATGAAGTTTTAAACCGATGTTATTTTACCGCTGCACTAATTCACCCCCCCCTCTTAGTTCCGACCCCGGACTCTTGATCCTAACACTGTTAGGATCGAGTTGGCATTAAGAGGGAGGGTGAATTAGTGCAGTAGATAAAAATGATGTCGGTTCGAAAAATCTTCATTTCGATAAAACTGATATCGAAAATGTATTTAACTTGAAAGTGTTCGTAAGAGTGTAATGAGAAAGTAAAGCAAGTAAGGTAGTTTGCAGTAAAGGTCAATTGCACAAATAGAAATACAAACCGAGTTTTATAGTGGTTCGGTCATCGTGACCTATATCCACTCCCGTTTGCTCGTTCATCAAGGCCACCGGCATCCATTAACGATCTTCCTTCAATGGGCGAAGATCAACTACCCTTACAACTCAATTCTCCTTTTAACATGTTCAGGAGAGAACATTTACACCCCCACTACCTCCTTTCTTAAACTTCACCAACACTTAGAGCTTGAGAGGAGTTCTCACAAGATTACAACAATGTTTTTCTTCCTTTTTTGCTCTCAATTCTTATGTAATCTGAGCAGGGATGAGAGAGGTATTTATAGGCCCCAAATATATTCAAACTTGGAGCCTTAAAGCGTCTCATCCCCGGTTTTCGAGGTACTGGCGATACCACCGCCTGTGTTGGGCAGTACCACCGCCTACAACACTGACACTAGGCGATACCACTGCCTAACACTCTACCACTGGGCAGTACCACCACCTAGTCTGACGGTACTACCGCTTAACATAGGCTCGGAGACTGCCACCGACGGTTCCACCTATTGGGTCACTATTTGGGCCTTTCACTTAGCCCAACGTAACCCAAACTTAGGATCAATTGGCCCCTAATTGAATTGGATCAATTCCAACCTAATTACACCGAAAACCTACTTCGATCTAGATAATTATTATAAAGTTAAATCAAATATTGTCCGGCATGTCATTGGTTCATCAACGCCTCATCCAATTCTTCGGTGCATCGTCCTCTCTTGCGGCCTATTGCCTAGTCGACTAGTTGACCTCCGCAACTCCAATTTCCTTAGTGTAATTTCTGCTCTTCTTGGCCCGATGCCTGAACACATGGCCCAAAGCCTTCTGTCGATACGTCGACCGATCCTCCGACTCGATGTCCAATCTTCTGACATATTCCACTCCGGCTCAACATGATTCTTCCTGCTTTAATTGTCTCTCCCTGATCGGAGCTTCCTGCGTCACTCAAAATGTAGGTTATATCATAAACACTATCAATTGGTTTCAACATCAAAATCCGAGATTCAATAGATATGTCACTTGACTTCTTGATGTTTATAATTTTTTATATATATGGTTGTATACCTTTTGTCATGTTTTGGAACTTGATGTAAAGGGAAAAGAATTACAACACTGTATTCTTCCTTTCTATTTGACAATGACAAAGGGGGAGTAAAATTTGCTAGCTTTCATGATATAAAATTTGCTAAAATTGCTAGCTTGCTTATCTCAAAAGAAAAGCAAAAAGTGCTATCTTGCACACCTAGGAGAAAGTCTTGCTAGCTCACGCATCACAAAAATTAGCAAAATGTGATGGCTTGCACATTGTAAAGAGAAATAAAAAGTTGCTATCTCAATATAAGTAAAAACTTTGCTAAACTTCACATTCTCAAATAACTTGCTAGCTTGTGCAAAGGAAGCAAAAATTGCTAGCTTACACTTCTCAAAAGAGAAAAAAGAACTCACTAACTTGCATATCTCTAAAACTTGATAGTTACACTTGTTCTTTTTGTTGATGACAAAGGGGGCGAAATTATAATGACGATCATGCATTAGAATGATGTATTGAAATTTTGATTATGCAAGATTTTATGATGACATGTTACTTGGATTCATAATTTATTTCTGAATTCGTTTCTATCAATATGACATATTGATAGGAGGAGTTTAGTTTAAACTCCATCATCAATTGATTGTCATTATCAAAAAGGGGGAGATTGTTGAATCCCAGATTTTAATGATGAAACCAATTGATAGAGTTTATAATCTAATCTGCATTTTGAGTAACACAAGACTAGCTTCGATCATGAAGATACAATTAAAATAGGAAGAATCAATATTGAGCCGGAGTGGAACATATCAAAAGATTGGACGTCGAGCCAGAGGATCGGTCGATGTGTCGGTAAAAGGCTTCGTGCCATGAGTTCGGGAATCGGGCCTAGAAGAGTAGATATTGCGTCAAGGAGATCGGAGTTACATAAGTCAACATATTGATTGGGCAAAACGTCGTAAAAAAGGACGATACGTCGAAGGATTAGACGAAGCACCGATGAACTAATGACATGCCGGAAAACATGTGATTGATGCTTTATAATAATTGTCTAGATCGAAGTAGTTTTAAGCAAGGTTCGCAATACCGTATCGTACCGGTGTTTCGACCTGGGCTCGGTACGGGTGTACCGAGCGGTACACCCAGGTGTACCGAGCACTATAGCACTGCTATAGTGCCATAATGTACTGTTACAGTGGTACAGTGCACTGCTACAGTGTTACAATACACTGTTACAGTGCACTGCTATAGTGCTACAGTTGAAACCGATACGTACCGCCCGTACCGAGCGGTACGCTTCAGTATGGCAGACCTTGGTTTTAAGTTGTAATTGGGTTGGAATTAGGCCAACTCAATTAGAGGGCCATTAGGCCTAAGTTAGGGCTGAGTTGGGCTAGATGGATGGCCCACTCGGCTACTTGGAGCCATGCTAAGTGGTGGCACCGCGTAGGGTGGGCGATGGAACCGCTTGAGGCTTAGCCTCCTAGAAGGTCTGGGTGGTGGTACCACCCAAACTAGGCGGTGGTACCGTCGGCTATAAATGGCTGTCATGCAGTGGTACCACCAGAGCCCAGTCTCCGAGGCTTTGTCAAGCGGTAGTATCGCCAGATTGGGCGGTGGTACCGCCCAGTGTTAGAGTGTCAAGCGGTAGTACCGCCCAGTACTGGCGGTGGTACCGCTAGTACCCCGAAGACCCGGGATGAGATTGGTTTCGGCTCCAAGTTTGAATCCATTTGAGGCATATAAATACCCCTCTCATCCCTGCTCAGATAACACAAGAACTGAGAACAAAAACAAGGGAAAACTCTATTGTAATCTTGTGAGAATTCTCCTCCTCTAATCTAAGTGTTGCATTTTGTTTAAGAGATAAGAGAGTGGGGGTTAAAGGTACTCTCCTGAGCTTGTCAAAAGGAGAATAGAGTTGTAAGGGTAGTTGATCTTCGCCCATTGAAGGAAAACCGTTAGTGGATGCTAATAGCCTCGAGTAAAGAAGAATCGGGAGTGGATGTAGGTCATGATGACCGAACCACTATAAATCTGATTTGCATTTACTTTATACTTTTCATTCATATTGCAAACTAATTTATTTATTTGCTACGCTTACGAATGCTTTTAAGTTAAACTCATCTTTCCAATACAGGTTTTATAGAACGTAATTTTTCAAACTGATGTTTTTAATGTAAGCACTAATTCACCCCCCCTCTCTTAGTGCCGACTTGATCCTAGCAATTGCCTACATAAAGATCAAGGTCGGAAGAGATTTCACGACCCAATCATTCCGATGCCTAAGTTAGTAACCCTAAAAAGGTAAATGTAGTGATGATGAGTAATAAAGAGTGTCCTTTTATGTAATTATGTTAAAAGTGAACTTTTATACCTGATAGTGAAGGGACGAAATATTCTATGAAATTTTCATCGAAGAGACAACCTTTAACAACTTTAATCTAGTCTTTTGTCCATGTAAGCGACAAGGGTGGAGATAGTCTATAATTGCTTAAGTTGGACCCATGTCCATGTGGGCAAACCGATGAAGGGTAGCTCGTCTCTTTCCATCCTAGGCACCACACAAAGAACACATGTCGGATAGTGATTAATCGATGATATCCTTCGTATCAATATTTAACGATGAAGCCGTTTGGCTCATGGGCTACTCCTGATCATATTTTAGAATTACCAATTTTGGTTATATCAAATTTAGAATTAGAATCATAGTTATGAAAGAAACTAGTACGGATAGTTGTATGAACCATTGGTTTTGATTAATAAAAAAATAATTTAAATTACTGATTCACACTCAAGTCATTAGATTTAATTTAAAGTATTTAACAACTACACCACGAAAACTATTTATATTTTACTCTAATTTTATTTTTTATTTTTAGTCGAATCGAAATCAAACCGAAATTATCGATTCCAGTTCTGATTCTATTTTTGAGGAACCGAAATCGAACAGTATAACTTTGGTTCCGGTTCGGTTCAAAACCATCAAATCATTGACCATATTTAATTCTAATTCCGAATCGAATCGGTTCCGATTGGAATCGAACGAGCGGTCAAGGCTACATGGGCTGACCATTTATATGGCCCAATTCATCGAAGTCGAAATAAAAAAAAAGTAAATCAATAAGGAAAAAAATCTCTTGTCATCAAAATGTATTTGTTAGCACATTTATCGGTTATTATATTATTAGCACACCAGTAATTTTCTACCATGTGGCTGTCATAGCACACAGCAAATAGATCCCATTATGCTTCGACGATATCATGATTTCTCTTACAAGGGGTGTTGGGAATCAGATATGGAGTTATCGCATCTTATTGACAGTTTTGTAATAGAAAATAGTAGATGGGTCACCGGCTATTTAATCATGTAGTAATTGCCTTGTTTAATTTCATGTGTGGTATCAAAGACTTTATTATGTTGCGTCATGATTTAGGAATCGGATCAGGGGGGAAGCCAGCCGCAGGCAGAAGCATATTCTGTGTGGAGACGGTCTCCGATTTCGAAGACGTCAATATTAGTGGCTGATTTCAACACACGGATCGAGAAATACTGTATAGGCAATCACCAGCAAGCGTGCGTAAGCAGTGACGCATTTCTTCACATTTAATATAAAAGAAGATAATTGGCACCGCAATACTAAAAGGAAAGAGTTGACTTCTTTGAAGCGGTAGATGAAAAAGCTCTTTATTTTTAATCCAAAAACTTGGTTCATCCTACGCCGTTAATCCCATCATTTTGAGCTTTTGTGATTGCAAGATATTTAAAGATTTAATTAGATACAAATTATTATACGTAGATGGTATTAAAATCCCATTTAATAACATCATCATATTCTTAATCACAAATAAATAAATAACATGTGATTCATGCATCATTGTTCCTACCAGGGTTTCACAACTTCAGCTGGAACGGCACGTCTCTAAGGACTCGTTCCCTAGTGGCGATCACATGGAAGCGAATGAGGTTAAGGTACAAATTGGAGACCCTACTCTATATCCAAAGGCTACATCCATAGTGCTCCCTGAGTAACTTAATGTCCATCTACTGGGTCACTTGTACTGACTGTTGTACCGACGCGATCATAAACAGAGAATTGTTGACTAAAATACCTCAGCTATGATTTCTTTTACGGCTCCGATTAAGATAAGTTAGGGCCCAAATATCTTGGATCGCTTGAATGCAAAAGAGCTGTCAAATCACACTCAAATCTGCTCCTCCAGTTTCACAGATCAAACGCAATGTACGGTAAATGACAAAAACAACGAAGGTTCCCACAAAGAAGTGAAAGGGGAGGAAGCGCCAGTGTTTCCAGCACATTTGTTGGTACATCTGCATTGAGCTTCCAAGATTAAGATCCTGAAAGAGTGATCCGGTGTAGCTTGTGGGAAGAAATGGAGATGGTGGGTTGCTGAAGGTGGTGGTCGTAGTGGAGGAAGTGCAGCCATCACATTGGTAGTTGGGAATCCTGATGATGCTGCAGTAGAGAACAGTGGAAAAGGAGATGACCCATTTGTCGGCCAACTCCAGATTGGGTGAGCTTGGGAAGCACCCGAAGCACCATCAGAGTTCCTCTCTCTCACCTTGCCCTGCATTTGTAGGTAGAAGCTATTAGACCAACTAACAATGTCATGAAACGCAACAAATATCCAAGACTGACAAGTAGCAATCAGATTCAACACATCTGCGATGAATGAAAGGTTACATCACATGGACTGTAGTTCCTACAACTTGTTGTAGTGAATGCTTTATGTGATATCTAACACTGAACAGCTAGCCAAATCCACCATGTCAGATTGCACCAAGTTACGAGTACATGATTATTTTATTTTTTTTATTTTTTTCAATTTTTTGTTGATTTTATGGCAACAATTATTCATGCAAGTTACTTGAGATTGAAAGCAATTTTCTGAGGCATAAAAAAGCCGAAATAGGCACTAAGCTTGAGAGGGTACCTTACTGTCAAACTCCACATCAAATAATGGAAACAGATTAAAGCAGCTAGACTTGCACAGCTAAGCCATTTCATTACATGCACATTGAGAGAAAGGCTTTCAACCAATGATATCCATACAGCATTAAATCAGATGTTGAATGATTAATGAAAGACCACAATTAAAATGTTGCTTTCAGGACAACCACGTTAGTGCAAAAGTACAATGCACTAAATTAAGAAATCATGACATAAGCTATAAAAAGAATCCAATTTAAGCACCCACAAAAGAAACCTGAAAAAGACTCCATAGTCCAAACAGGATTTGGCAATAATCATGGATGGATGCAGGGTACCATTCACAGTTGGCTAAGGACATTGATGGGGCTGATGGTAAGGATCAACGGGGTTTCTCTATTGGGGTCCCCTTGTTGATGTAAAAGGTATTTGTTATATAAATCATAAGTTATCACGTCCACGGTATTGCAGGAAAAAAATAAAACGGGAAAATAAAATCATAATACCTCCGAAAAACACAAGGTCTGTATGCAAATTATGCAGGAAAGAGGAGACAGATTTATAAGAAGTCACTAGTTGTGAAAAGGGTTAGCAAAAGTTATGGCTATGGTAAACTGATTATACTTGCTGTGTCAGCATCAGAAGCTTTGAACTGAGAAGAACCCAATGGATTTTGATTGCCATTTGGACTGTTGACACTTGGTTGGGAAATACTCAAGTTCAGATCCAGATCATGGCCTGCGGCCAAAACAGAATATTTGACCTCCAATAAGTGGATACACTTGTATTGTGAGAAAATGCACTCTATTCACAGAATCACATCTCCTAAAAGAGCTTAGAAAGACAATGCAATATGTCAATTATACCTTCAGAGTTGCCCTCAGAAAGTTGTTCTCCTTCGTAAGCACTTGGCTCAAAATTGGTAACAGCCTCTTTTCCATTATACCTTATAGCTGCTTTGTCATAAGCCCTATTGTGGATAAACAAGGCGAAACAAAAAATTTGGTCTCAGAACATAAGTGAGATGAAGTCAAAATTAATAATCTGAGATTCATCATCAACAATGAGACGATCAATGCTTAAGAGAACCTTGCAGCTTCTATTTCGCTGTCGAATAGCCCAAGATAAATGTACCTGCACATCCATTAATATTCTCATTGGTAAAAATTGGGTTTTTCTGCAACCTTTATTTGCCAAAGGACCGAACTCTAACATCTCAAAGATTTCCCAATTTATCTACACATATCAGCTGTAGTAATTTGTGCAGGGGATAGAACTATTGCATCAAGAACCAAAACAACATGCAAAGATAAAGAACTCATCCAGTTCTGAAATAAAAGGACTGCAGCAACTTATTCATGGACATCAGGATAAATTTCTTACTTCTTGCCAAGGAACTGCCCCATGCGGGCTTCCCAGCGACCACACTTGTGAAGGGTCACTCCTCTATATTTTGAACTACCCCTCGAGAATCCAGTGCTTTGGCGACGAAGTATATGTACAAATTCTTCCTTTGATAGATTTTTCATCTAAAAAGTTTAAACAAAACATTAAAAAAAATCCAAAAAATATAATGAAGCAAATCGATCCTTTTTTATGGCATTTAGTTACCTGTATCAGGTCTTCTTCATAGTCGCAGAGATTGAAGTTGATATCAGCATCAACTCCCCGAAATTTGATTGCTGCTCGATCATAGGCCCTGAAGATAAAATTTTGCTACCCATATATTCTTCCCCAAATAGGAAGATACAACAGAAAAAAGACCAAGTACTAGATAAGAAAATGATTCTCACCTTGCAGCAGCATGAGCAGTGTCAAAACCTCCTATCAATATCCAACCGATCAAATTCAAGACTAGTTACAAACAAAAATGTTTTTTCCGATGCATAAGTATCAAATAAGAAGACATTGAATTGCTCACCCAGATACACTTGTTTGCCGCAGTCCCTGCACACGTGAAGCAAACTCATGTCAATGTACCCGAATTTAGGGGAGACGAATTAAGATTCAAAAGACCAATTTGCTAACCAGATGTGAGATTCCCATCTCCCTGTCCTGCGGTAGAACGTGACACCCCGGTACTGCGAGCTCCTAGAGCGTGGCCCCCTGCGACTCTTCTTTGCCTGCTGTTGCTGTTGTTGTTGCTGCAGCTGCTGTTGCTGTTGCTGCTGCTGTTGATGGAGAACTCTCAATTCTATTGGTCCGTCCGCTTGAGAAAAAGTAAGATCCATCCAATGTGCCCTACACGAAGACGAGGAAGAATCCACCACGGGCAGCTGGGAAACATGCGGAACCACCGGCGCTGGTGGAAAGAGCTCCCTGGTGAGTAATCCAGGCCGTCGCTGATCCTCCTCAAACATATCCTCTTCGACTTCGTTCTCGCGTTCGGCCGACGCAGAGTTCTTCAAGATACTGAACTCGAAAGCCGCGGCAGGCTGGGCCGAACAAGAATCCTCATCGGCCACATCGACCGAGGCTTCCGCATTTAGGACAGACGAATTGGAAGTTCCAGAATCATCCATCTGGACAGCGCCGGAACCCTCGTCGACAGGCTTACCCTCAAAAGCCGTCAACTCGCCAGACCACGGCAAGTTGAGGTTCAACATCACCCCTCTCGGGATCAAAGGAGTTCGATCTGGTTCGACCTCTACCTGATCTCAAACCACTCTTCCGAGCCTAAGGTTCTTAGGGTTCGTCGACGCTATTTTAGGAAGAAGAACCAGAGAAGGAAGAGATAGAAGCAGGATAAGGCCGAGTCGTTCTTACGGAACATCTGCCTTCAGTCTTCGACGATCAAATTGATCGCAGGGGATCCTCGCACGCATCTAACGCCAGCGCTCCAGCCTCTCTCTCTCTCTCTCTCTCTCTCTCTCTCTCTCTCTCTCTCTACTTCGTTCGTATAGCCCTCCTGTCCCACACCCTTGTCCCACAAAAACCAAGAACTACGAGACCGGAGACGAAACACTCGACACCGGATCCGATCGGGAGCTCAGAAACACGGCGGGGAAGAAGAACAAATGGAAACCTATCAAGGAGATCGAACGAGCAGAACCAAAGGACAATAAAGATCGACGAGCGAAAACCTTGGAGGAAGCGACGGACTCTAATGGAGGGTAGAGCGACGGCCAACCGGAGAAGGCGGCGCGGGTCGGCGGCAGCCGGAAAGAAGGGAAGCCAGGGTAGCTCGGAGGCTTCTCTGCTGCTGCTGCGACAAATATAGGGAGTGAGTTGAAAGACGAGATCGGGTAACCGGGAGAAGCCGGTTGTCGTCTGCGTGAAGCTTGATGATAAAGATCTTGACTCGCTTTAGGGAGGATTCGTCGTGGCCGTCCGATCGAATCAGATGGACGGGCATGGCGTCCCGTGATTCGCGAGATGCTTTATATTAATAATAGAGAACAGTATATACCTCGTGGCCATGACGTGTGTAGGGACACGTTAAAGAGGTAGCGGATTAGTTTAAGGAATAATATTGTTTCTTAGCAACGTCACCGTTTAAGAGCAGACCAAGCCGCTGGAACTCGCTACGTGGAGATGTGTGCACGAGCGTGATGAACGGTTCGATTGACGCATTACGAGGAACGGGTGAAATGATCGGTACGGATGGCGTATGGGCTCTCATCGTTCATAATTGGAAATATGCCGAGACAACCGATGTGTTATTTACATGCCACGACACCTTCCTCCAACACAAATATCACGGTGTACAAATGTGGTAAAAAAACCTACATCGATTTTTTCTGAATATAAATCGGTCCTGATATAGAAATAAAGACATCACCGGGAATGACTGAGATGACATCGACAGGGAAGAAGGCATGATTGACTTCGAATTAGTATCGAGAAATCAAGAACTGACTCGACATATACGGAAATAAATTATATTTGTATAATAAATTATAATTTGTGGCGATAAAAGGAAAAGAAAACTTTAGTTCTAATGTCATATATTTGTTTCCATGATCAGCAGTGATGGAGGATTGTTTTGGAGCATCGACAACAGTGCTAACCATTGATGGTCGATCAATGGTTATTGGACGCAGGACTCCGTGTGTACTAAGGTGCGTCCAACCCACCAATTTAAACGATGTGGAATAGCTGTGACCGACGAGGTCTATTAAGTCGCGGAACAGATGGAAGCAACGTTGCCACGACACAGCTCGGTCCACACTTGCGCTATCAATATCAAACAGCTGTGACTCCCATCCCTCCCTTGTTGTACTTTTTGCCTTGAGAGATCGAGTGTTAATGGGAATTGGATGGGAAGTACATCGTCCAATACAACGACAGAAGTCATGTGAATCTTATGGCTCATGTGACTCATGTAGACTAAGAAGACTCATCGCCCAAACACTTGTATATTTTTGCATATATAATAATAAATATTATGATCTAAGATTCTAATCTGGTGTTAACGTTGCAACAACATGCTATTTTGGTGATCTCGATCCGACTCCAGTGGGTTTTTTTCTTCTTCGAGTGTTCTTTCATAAGAAGCGTAATAAATCTATTTGAAAGTAAATTAGGGGTCCAGTTTAACTTTATGGATTTATGATATGATAGAAGTTGACTTAGGGAAGATATTTTGGTTGCTTTAATTGCATACATATTTTGTCTAATGTGGAAGGCTCACTTATAAGGATATTTTGGTGAAAGGCACTCTTATAAAGGATCTTTCTTAAAGCAATTTTTTTTTTTTTTGTACTTGTTGAAATGTCTCAGGCGAAGAGGGATTCCACCAGCCATACAGTGGTCAGGTAGAACACACCCCTCTTAATTGGTATAAGTTGAATTTGGATGGAGTCTGACCCTTTGTGGACTATTCTTAATCTCGTTGAAGATATACTTTTTTCTTCCCTTATGTGTTTAAAGAGATTAATTTAAATATTAATTGACTTGCAAATCATGCGAGGGCTAAGTGGGTGTCTTTTTATTTGGAGAGGAAAGTGACCATTGGTTTTCTCCCTTTTTTTCTTCTTTTTTTCCATGCTAATCTCCAGGGCAGAGTGTACTTGTTATCTTATCTAATATAGTCTATTTTTAAATAAAACGATAGTCGTGTGAAATAATTGATCAATTTTTTTTTTTAACTTGAGTTATTCGTTTGAAAATATTTATATCTAGGTTAATAGTAGTATACTCCTCGAGCTCCCATAAATCAATTCAAATCTTAGTTTAATTTTCATATAATATTAAGTTAGGATATTATATTATATTATATTAAAAAATGATATGACAATGAATATTTTATTAAAATTAAGAGTTTTGTAAATAGTTTTTAAGCATATCATCTATTAATTTGGAAAGTCAAAAGACGATCCAAAGATTATAATCCTCCATTAAGAAAGTTAATTTTTTTTCATGATAGATGAAATATTAGTACGATAATAATATAACTAATTTTTTTATAATTTACTTTTGATTAAAATTTAAATTATATAATTTTATACTTAAAAATATTAGTTCAATTATATTTTATTTATTTATTTATGATAAATTGAGGATTCAAAATTATAAATATATCAAGGATCTATTTCTTAATTAATATCCATTAAAAACTTATATATTAATAACTTTCACTGCAATTATTATTAATTAGTTTTATTTTAAAATTAGGTACAAAATATAAACTAAAGTACTTTTAATACTCTAAATAATAAATTAAAAGGGTGAATTCTAGAAAACACTTATTAACTTTGAAATTTTCATAGGGTTCCAACTTTGATAAATTTTTATGAAATATTTTTTAAAAATAATTATCATTACTCTTATCGACCATTGTCTCATCGTTCACCTCTCTTTTGTCTCTTTGATTGTCTGCGTCTACGTGTGCAAGCTAATGAGAATGATGAGGACGTAAGGGTAAGAGTAACGACGAAGAATGATGAGGACGTAAGGGTAAGGGTAACGAAGAAGATGGTAGCAATGCAAAAGAGGATGAATTTAATAAAAAAGATAAAATAATATTTTTATATGATTAAGAATGCTTTATGAAATTATTTTAAATTTGGGACGTTCTAGAAAAAAAAGAAAGCTCGAGGGCTTTCTTCGTCCGCGAAGTCGCCCTGAATCAAAACGAGGGGGTGGGGATGGGTTTGGGAAGAGATGCATCCCGGAGCAGATGAATCTGGGCCCGTTCCTTTAAGCGTCGCGGGCGGATGATGACACGTGAAACGCATGATAGAGACAGATAGAGCACGAGAGGGAAAGAACCAAAAGCAAGACGCGCCCACTCCCCCACCCACCACGGGTCCCACCCCCGCCCATCCCTCTCTCATCGGACCTTTTCCCATTACAGTAATCTTCTCCACAACCTTAAAACCGAAAGGCCTCCTCGTATCCCCCCCTCCCTTTTGCTTTCCGGTTGCGGGCGTTTCCCCGGGCCGCAACCTGCTGCAGCCGGTCGTTCCACCCGGTGGTGGTCGCCTTCCGTCGACGCAGATTCGTCCCTCGGGGCCCACCGTCCCTTGGACCCTCCTCCAAAGTAGTGGATATGGCGTCTCCTGTCCTCCCTCCACAAGCGCAGTCAGTCAAACACGATGGAAAATAATATTAAAGGGAAAATAAGAATAAGATATTTCTTTTTGAATTATTCGCTCGAATAAAATATGATAAGGCGTCCCCACATCCGCACCTGCATCAGTAGCCCGTCCCCGATCTTAAAGCATCTTGTGATGCTTTCTTTATCTTTTACTCCTCCCAAAGTTGTGGATACGGGCTTGTCCTTTTTTCCCCCCACCGTAAGAATATTGTCGACAAATGCCAAATGACAGAAGGAATTCGCCATCGGTCCCCATCTCGCTCTGCCCTCAAATTATTGATTGCAACGTACATTTCAAGGTTTCAATGAAACGTTGCCATCGATTTAGATCGCGAACAAATCAAATGATCTTCTTGAAGTATAAATTTTGGGTTATTGGGCTTAAATCATTACATCAGACCTATATAATTATTTTATGGCAAAATTGTGTGTATTAATATCCTTTCAAAACTAGTGATTTTTGTATTTATTTTTTTTAAGTTTAATTCTAGTATATTTATATTAATGTTAAATTAGACGCATATATATCCCTTCAAAATAAGTTATATTTTATATTATATCCCTTCAAATAATTCTATCTTCAATCTGATACACTAAGCTTAACTTGATCCATCTTATTTTTGTATAAATCTACTTGCACTTGAGAGTCTAAAGTTCAAATAAAATATGAGTACAATTTCAACCAGAAATCCCCTTAAGAGAGGCAACAGAGAAAGAAATTTCTTAAGAAAGATAACTCATCGATCGATGACTCGAAGTATTCTTCCAACTTTGGATATTGACTTAAGTCACAATTAGTTTTCTGATGCTTTCTATAAAACTTATATTTGGAGCATGTCCAACGCGATCCTTCTTTGATGAACAATCGAAAATTACTCTCCAAATTAAGAAGATTCACACGAATATATTTGGTGATCTATATTATTATTTGTTATATGCATGTTTATTAATGTAATTATAATGTTCATCTTCCCTGGTAGCTTCTGACTTCTTTGATATCAGTTTTGAGAATTTGATCTCATATTAAGTCACCTGTTGTTAATCTTAAACCATTGTGCTTATTAATGTAATTGTGAACTGTTTTCTTGTCTGTATCAAAAAGAAGGATTCGATCGATGTGTGGAATCAAATATATGAAATATATATAGCTACTTAATACACACACACACATCACTGATCTTTTTGTTTATATTTTTATGAAAATACCAAAAAAAAAATTTAAATATGTAATATTTGTATAATTATTTATTTATTTTTATTTAATCGGGGCTATACTCCCAATAATACACCACCAATGTTATGAGGACAATCCTTCTTTACTAGTTCATGTAAGCTCTCCCAAAGAGAGAGAAAGATGTGTTGATATATATACAGATAATGTTCCTTTCTCAGGTGGTCCTAAACTTGATGGGGAGATGGTTTGCATCAAACAATTGGTAGTCACTGCAAAACCTTTGCAGATTCAATATGTATGTCACTATTATTATAATGTACTTGCCCGACAAAATCTACGTTGTCACGATACAAAATCTTATTTATTATTTATTTGATATCTTCCATATCATAACATTAATATATTAAACACCACATGGTACAAAGTCAAATTTGGTGGTTTGTATTTTGTATCAAATTGACATTAGGACTCCCAACTTGTTGGTTTTTGTATATTTCAATAGGGTTGGAAAATGGGGCAGAGAATAAATCCAAAATTTTCTTGTCAAAGTAGCATCACATGGTGGAACTATATTCATGGTAGGCTTGTGGCCTTGTACGGACCCCACCACCCTGTCCATTGGATCATAGGAAAGGGCAAACAAATCTAATAATAATAATAGTTTCTTTTAGGATTTTGGATCATGTTCATTAGGCATCATGACAAATTAAAGGTCAAGAACAATAGCATAACGTATCTCTCTATTTCCTTCATGAGACTTATTTTCAATGATGGCCTAATATGTTTTTTCTATTAATTCTGACCATAGTATAAGTAATTCTTCTCATTCAAAAAAATCATTAATCTTAAATCTTCTTCATCTTCTGCATCCGTTAATATATGATCAATTTTGTTTTCTTCTTTTTATGCAACATACAAGCATTTTTACTATGTTCAAAAATTTTATACCTTTATTATTTTTATCTTATATTATCACTATTTTTTTTTCCAAAGAGTAAGTAGCGAAAACAGAAACCGATCCCAGACCTCTCAATAATCTGTTAAAGTATTTATTAGCTAAGCTAGTTAGAATTCTTAATATTTAATAAATCATCTTGATATATCATTATCAAATTAAGATTTTAAATATTTAATAAAATGGGTCTGTTACATCATCATCAACTTAATATCTTAAGCGTTCATTTATTGTTTCTCTTCTTGTCAATAAGAATTAAAAGATGGAGAGTTTGAAACTTGATTGCATAAATTTTAAAGATATCAAATAAATTAATTAATAAAAATATAGATAACGATAAAAGATTAATTCATTTTTATTTGTAATTCTTTATATATCTATATATATATATATATAGGGACCTTCCTTAATAGCCTAAGCTCTTGTGATAAGTGATTACCCAATTAAAAATCTTTATCATATGAAAATCATGAATGAACAACTAAAGCCCTAAATAACATTATCGACAACCATAAAGAACAATTGTCACCAGAGCAAGCAAAAGAACCATATGATGGGGCATTCTATGCCAAGTTAAAATGACAATCAAATCATGTATAAGAAAATCAGCACTGTTCTTAGTTCCAAATTGACCACTGCTAGCCACACATTTGTTGAGCATAAAACAAACAAATTAATATTATAATGATCTAACAAGAAGCTGCTGAAGTTGCAACATGTATCATGTTAACTGTCAGATAAAAATCATTATTTTCTCCTCATTATGACAAGTTTCTAAATTATCACATAGAGAGAGAATTCATAACACGAGCCAAAGCAAAAGTCACATTATCTGGCCTAGCCTATGATAACAGAAAAGAGAGATACAAATGATGGTATTGGATCTAATTATGTAAAATTTTTTTAGGTTTCATGCAAGTTCTGTATATAGAAAATTGAGGCAACCCAGATCAGCAAGGTTAGGAGCACCATGAGTAGGATTTTCTAGATGTATCAAATATAAATTTTGTGGAGAACATATTCATTAGCCACATGATGCACTAGATTGAACCATCCAATACTGATCCCATATGTACGTACATATATATATATACATATGTACATATGTATATACATATATACATATATATATACATATATGTTGGTGTAAATAACTTTATGTCATGGCCTCGGGGCTGACACGGCTTGGTTCGGGCTCGAATGGCGGGGATCTTGCAAAAGGTCTCTCGGGGTTGCTGATGTGGGCGACCATGCGGATCGGATCACGTCGGGACCCGTAGGGGCTTCTCGTGGGGGAGGGTCCCCCTCCTCGGCTTTGGGGAAGTAGCTCCGTCTGCGCACCTGCACACAGGTCGGGTCGAAAGCTCGGCCCGACCCCTCCGACGATCAAGTTAATGAGTGATGAGAAGTGGTATCTATTGCTCGGATCCCCCCTCATTTCTCTGACGCGGAGAGTTTTTATAGGGCAGCTTACTGTTCCTGATGTGCTTGTTTGGCAGGAGGCAGGATCGTACTCCTGGTAACGTCTGACAGTGGTGTTGGCGTGGCGTGAAGGATTGGGCTTGAGCAGGTCGTTAATGTGCCTCGGGCCGGGGTCCCGGTCTGTTTGACCAGGCGCTGCTGGGTCAACCAAGGCGACCCCCGGGGCAGCTGACGTCAGCCCGAGTCTCATCGCTATTATTATCCCCATCATATTCCTCCCCCAAAAAGGAGCCATGCGTCGGCTGTTGCCAGGGGGGTCCGAGGCATGGCTTCGGCTTTCAGTGCATGTACTTGCCGGGCGGCTGCCGATCTGTTATCTGGGGTGTGACCCGGATTTAGCAAATAAGGAAGGTTGGTCATGCAGCGACGGTTTCGGGCCACGTGCAGTCGAGGGGCACGGCTCAGGCGGGTAGGCCGTGCAGAGGAGGTGTTCTCGGGCGACATGAGGCCGAGGAGCACGTCTCAGGCGGTCGGGCCGCGCAGAGGAGGTGTTCTCGGGCGACATGAGGCCAAGGAGCACACCTCAGGCGATCGGGCCACGCAGAGGAGGTGTTCTCGGGCGACATGAGGTCGAGGAGCACGTTTCAGGTGGTCGGGCCGCGCAGAGGAGGTGTTCTCAGGTGACATTAGGCCGAGGAGCATGTCTCAAGCGGTCGGGCCGTGCAGAGGAGGTGTTCTCGGGCGACATGAGGCCGAGGAGCATGTCTCAGGCGGTCGGGCCGCGTAGAGGAGGTGTTCTCGGGCGACATGAGGCCGAGGAGCACGTCTTAGGCGGTCGGGCCACGCAGAGGAGGTGTTCCCGGGCGACATGAGGCCGAGGATCATGTCTCAGGTGGTCGGGTCGTGCAGAGGAGGTGTTCTCGGGCAACATGAGGCCGAGGAGTACGTCTTAGGCGGTCGGGCCGCGCAGAGGAGGTGTTCTCGGGTGACATGAGGCCGAGGAGCACGTCTCAGGCGGTCGGGCTGCGCAGAGGAGGTGTTCTCACAGTCGTTAGCTGAGTATCTGCTTGTGCTGTTGTCCCTTCATAACAACTTATCCGTGGCAGGCTGCTGAGAACTTCTTTGCCTTGTGGGTCCTTGAGGGCCAGCTCTTCGCGCCAGCCGCATACTTTCAGGCATCGAGATCGAGGCGCTAGGGCTCCGCCGCTTGCCTTGCTTGCCCCTGAGTCGCTGCGTCAGGCCTTCATTTATGGTGAGACGTCCTTTGGCCTCCTTGACGCGATGTGGCGGGCAAGCGAGCATGTGAGCGGGCTGTCGCCCCCTCTTGGGAGGCAAAGGGACGCTGGTTTTGGTGGAATCCCTCCTTTAGATAGGGCGCATCCGGCTTCCTTCTCACATCTCGCTGCTAAGTCCTCTTCTTCGGATCTCGCCGTCCCCTCTCTGGTCGTCCTCCCCGCCTTCAACGTCACCTCTCTTCTTCAAGTAGACCATTCCCGTTTCCTTCCCAGGTCAGTGAGGATGACCTCATCCTCTTCTTCCTTCTCCTCATCCTCCGATAAGGTTAGGGAGAGGCCGCCTCGTCTGTCCCCCGTCGAATCCTCTGATGGGGAAGCGGCATGAGCCCTCGAGGCCTTGATGTAGCCGCACGACCTCGACTCCACCATGAGCGGGTCATCACTAAGGAGACTCCGGGAACGCTATAGCATCCTGGAGGATTATATCCTTAGCGCCCCCGAACCGGGGCAAGGGGGCCTACGACCCAATTCCAAAGGGTTTTGCGCTAACTCTAGATGCCCTGGAGGCGGGGCTGTGCCTTCCCCTTCACCCGGTCATTGTGTCTTGCATCTCCCTGTGGCGAATTTCGCCATCCCAGGTGGCGCCGAACTCTTGGTGCTACCTAGTGGCGTTCCTGGGGGAATGCCATTACGCCAATATCACCCCTACCCGAAACCTTTTCCTTTCCTGCTTTCATCTTTCCAAAGGGCCGGGGGGTTACTTCCTGTCAGCCCGAACGGGCTTCCGAGTCAGCGGGGCCCCTTCCAGTAATAAAGGGTGGAAGGGGAGATTTTTCTATGTCAGCTATGCGAGAGATTGGGGTTTTGGGGTCCGGTGGTCCGCGAGGGTGATTGATAACATCGCCCCAAGTTTGAGCGACGAAGAGCGCAGGGATCTGGGGAGGCTCAGGGAGGTTCTCCCTAGTTCCCAGGCTATCTGGAACATGACCGAGTGGTGGCTGGTCGAGGTGGATCTCAGTCCGATGCCTCAGGGTACGTTCATAGTGTCCGGCCTAGGTGTTTTGTGGCTTGCCCTGAATTCTAACTTTTGTCCGATTTCTTACAGAAATGGTGAATCTTCGATCCCTTCAAGGCGGTCGGGCATTGTCGGCTTCCTCCCCATGCCCGTTGGTTGACCCAAAACCCGGCTCGAGGGACTCTCCGCTGGAGGTTGAGACCGGGTGTCTTCGCAAGAAGGCAAAGACCATCGCCTCCAAGGGAGCTGAGGCGGCCTCGGTCCGGCCAAGAGTCGCTGCTGCGGAACGGGTGAGCCGAGCAGAGGGGGGTCCTCCCCGAGGTGTGGCGAGGCCCAATTGGGAGGCGAGGAGAAAGGATTCGTGCCCTCCCGACGTGCGCGACCTGTGCCAATTACCCGCGAGCGCCGACGAACCTTTTCTGTCGCAGGTGATGGGCGAACTCCCGACGGGGGAGGCAAGCAACCCCCTGGTCGCCCGCTAGAGGGGCCTGTCCCGAGGAGATAGGGTGTGGGCCAAAGGAGACTCTTCTGCCGTATTCCTCCGAGGTGCGCTCCATCCCGACATGGCTTGGGATATGTACACCTTGCCCTCGGAGGTTCTGCTTGGCAAGTCGGCCAAGTCCCTGACGTGGGTAAGTATTGCACCGACTATTTCAAGTCACTTATTCAACAGTGTCCCTCTTGACCTCTTTTCTTTCCTACAGGGCCTACACTACGCGATGGCCCTGATGGATCGGGTGCGTGATGCCGGCCGGATTATCGGGGGCCTCAGCGAGCGCAACGCCGAGTTGTGCCGCCAAGTAGAGGAGATTCGGGCTGGGGCAGGTCCGGAAGCCGTGGCGGCCGTCGAGAAGTGCGCGGCAGATCTGGAGGCGGAGGTGGCGCGCCTCAAATCGGAGCTCCAGACATTAGAGGGTTCGAATAAGGAGCTCCAGAAGGTTTTGCGGGTGGAGCGGACCGAGCTCCATTTGCTGAAGACGAAGGCGTCCACCCTCAGCAAAAAGCTGGAGGAGGCGAAGGCCGAGGCAAGAGCAGCTTCCGAGGCACTTGCCGAGGAGGCCCGGCTCCGACTAGAGAAGGACAAAGAGCTGATCGAGGCCTATAAGAAGTCCGAGGGGTTTGAACACGGGTTGACCCGAACGGGGCAGGTTTCCTACGAATATGGATACCGGATCGCCCTGGCCCGCTTCTGTGCGTGCCACCCTAGCTTCGAGGTAGAGGAGGATCCTTTTACCTCCTATCTGATGGATCTAGAGGTGGATATGCCCGAGGATGTCCCCTTCGACGACCGCTTAGAGGTCCCAAAGGAATAAAAGGGTCTTGCACAAATTTTTGTAGTTTTTTCTAAGGGGTCGGTCGGTCTGTAAGTCAAGGTCGGGTCTTGTAATCCCCGTTTCTTTTTAATAAAAGAAAAAAGATTTTTCTTTAGACTCTTGCACATTGCTAACCTTTATCTCTTCACACGAAAAACTTCTTGAGGTTTTGGACATTCCATGTCCTTGGCAGAAAACAGCCAGCCATCGTCGTGAGCCGATACGTGCCTGGTCGGACAATCTCGACGACCCGATAAGGTCCTTCCCATTTGGGAGTAAGTTTATCATGCACTCAGGTCGGGTTACTTACCTCGGCCCTTCGCAGCACTAGATCGCTCAGCTTAATAGGTCGGGGGTGCACCCTCTTATTATAAATCCTGGCGACGGCTCTTTTATAGGAGAGGGCCTTCAGGTGCGCGTCGACCCGCCTTTCCTCGAGCTAGTCCAATCCAGCTTGGAGTCTGTCGGCCGACGTGCCCTCTTTATAAGATTCCGCCCGTGGGGTGGTAATTACCACCTCAGCAGGTAGGACGACCTCGGCGCCCAACGCTAGGCTGTAAGGGGATTCCCCTGTTGCGGTTTTGGGCGTGGTTCGCAAGGTCCACAAGACGCTCGGGAGTTCATCAACCCAAGTGGATTGGGCCGTGAGCGTCCTTCTCCGGAGTCCGCCCAGGATGGCTCGGTTGGTCACCTCGGCCAGCTCGTTCGTTTGGGGATGAGCGACCGAGCTGAACCTCAGTTGTATCCCGTAGGTCGTACAGAACTCCTTGAACCGAGCACTGGCGAACTGCGTCCCATTGTCAGTGATGATGACTCTCGGCAGACCAAACCGGGTAACAATGTTCCTCCACACGAATCTCTCCACCTGACGCTCCGTGATTGCTGCCAACGGTTCGGCCTCGACCCATTTGGTGAAGTAGTCTATCCCGACAATAATGTATCTTCGTTGCCCTGAAGTTGGGGGGAAGGGGCCGAGAAGGTCCATCCCCCACTGCGCGAAAGACCATGCGCAGTCCATGGGCGTCAGTGGTATCGCCGGCTGCCGGGGCGTTCGGGTGTGCCTCTGGCATGCATCGCACTTTTGCACATGGGATCTGGCATCTCGGCACATAGTGGGCCAGTAGTACCCTTGACGGAGCGCCTTGAATGCCAGGGTGCGCCCACCTATGTGCTCATCGCAAATCCCGTCGTGGACCTCGGCAAGAACTGACTGAGCCTCTTCGGGCTCCAGGCAGCGTAGGAGGGGGCGTGAATACGACCTTCTGTATAACCATCCGCCAATTTCACAGTACCAGGCTTAGGTCCGGCGCAGGCGCTGAGCCGCGGCTTCGTCCGCGGGTAGCATCCCGTCACGTTTGAATTGTAACATCTCCTGCACCCATGTCATTGGCGCGTCAACGGCGGCCACCGCTACGATTGGGATGGTGCGGGCGGGGAGTTCCTCGATGTCGGGCTCGCCCTTGGGGCCCGATCTCGATGCTAGTTTTGCCAGCATGTCCGCCCGCTCGTTCTGGCTTCTCGGCACCCTGGATAACATGAAGCGGGAAAAGTGGGCGGCGAGGGCTCTTACCTCCGCCAGATACTTCGACATGGTTGGGTCCCGGGCCTCATACCCGCCAGTGAGCTGCCCGGCTATCAGCTGCGAGTCGGTGAGGACGTGTATGTCGCCCACTTGCATTTCAACGGCTAGTCTGAGCCCTGCCAGTAGCGCTTCGTACTCCGCCTCGTTGTTGGTGGCCTTGAATTCGAAGCGAAGGGAGCGCTCAAACGAGCGCCCGTCGGGGGCCTCTAGTACCAGCCCGGCCCCCGCGCCTTTTCGGCCGGATGCTCCGTCCACGTGGAGGAGCCAGTCCGCCCTTGCGCGTTCCGGATCCTCGCCCTCGGGCTGAGTCAGTTCTGAGATGAAGTCGGCCAATTCTTGTGCTTTGATAGCGGTCCTTGGGACGTACTGAATATCGTACTCACTGAGCTCCACCGACCACTTGAGAAGGCGACCTGCAAGGTCAAATTTGGACAAAATTTGTCGGAGTGGCTGATCGGTGATTACCTCGATCAGGTGAGCTTGGAAGTAGGGGCACAACTTCCGGGCGGTCAGCACGAGCGCTAGCACCAGTTTCTCGATCAGAGGGTATCGCCCCTCGGTTCCGTTAAGGACATGGCTAGTGTAGTAAACCGGTAGCTGCTCTTCAGAGGCCTTCTTGATCAGGACAGAACTTACCGCGTACCGAGAGGTGGCCAGGTAGACACCCAGCTTCTCCCGGGGGGACACCGAAGCGAGGCAAGGGAGCGACGCCAAATGCTTCTTTACGTGGGCGAAAGCTTCCTCGCATTCCGCTATCCACTTGAAGTCCTTGGGGTCCTTCAGGGCCCGGAAGAAGGGGAGGCACTGGTCGCCCGATCGGGATAGGAACCTCGACATGGCGGCGAGCCTCCCATTCAGGCGCTGCAGCTCCTTGATTGTCCGAGGGGCCTACATGTCGATGATTGCCCGCACCTTTTCGGGGTTCACATCGATCCCCCTTTCATGTATGATGAACCCGAGGAATTTGCCCGAGTTAACACCGAAGGCGCACTTGGCGGGGTTGAGTCGCATGTTGTACCTTCGTAGTGTGTTGAAGGTCTCGACCAAGTTGGACAAGTGAGCAGTAGTCGTGCGACTTTTCACAATCATATCGTCGATGTAGACTTCCATGTTCCTTCCTATCTAGTGAGCAAACATTTTTGTTCATGGTTCTTTGATATATAGCCCCGGCATTCTTCAGCCCGAACGACATCACCTTGTAGAAGTATACTCCTTGGTCGGTGAGGAACGCGGTGTGCCGCTGATCCTCTGGTGCCATCCTGATCTGGTTGTAGCCGGAGAATGCGTCCATGAATGAAAGGCGTGCGTGACCGGCCGTCACGTCGACCAACTGGTCGATCCGAGGGAGGGGGTAGCAATCCTTCGGACAAGCACGATCCGAGGAGATTGATGAGCTGGGCTTGCTCCTGCTCGGGAAGATCCGACCCGAGCTTGACCGTTCGATCTGAGCGTCCCTCCTGTAGTGGCACATCCACCATAGGCTCCGTTGGCTCGGGGTGCTGGGACGGTTTTTTTGCATCTCGGGGGTCTTCGAGGGGTAGTTCAGCCCTCCTCCTCTTGTGTAGGGAGACCGCGGTCAAGTAACACCGCCTTGACTCTCGGGGGCTCCCCCTGGCTTCCCCGACCCCCGCACGGGTCGGGAACTTCACAGTCCGGTGGTAGGTGGAGATAACCACTCTAAAGTTATTGAGGGTGGGGCGACCCAAAATCGCGTTGTAAGCGGTAGGAAGGTCAACTACCAAGAAGGTTGCCATTATCGTCTTCGTCCTCGGTGCCTCCCCGAGGGTTAAGGGCAAGGCGATCACGCCCATCGGTGAAATTGATTCACCAATGAACCCGGTGAGCGTTGAGCTCATAGGCTCCAGGGCGTCGCGGAAGAGCCCGAGCTTCTGGAAAGCGTCCAGATAAAGGATGTTGACCGAGCTTCCAGTGTCGACCATGATCCTTTTCACTTGGGCGTTGGCGATCCTAGCGGCCACTACCAACGTGTCATCGTGTTCGGGCTGCTCGGCTCTCTCGGTGGGAAACGTGACCTCGGGCTCGGGCCCGTGCCCAAGGTCTTCGGCTGCGGCAGCGCGGGCGTATGCTTTCCGCCCAAACATACTATTCCCCCTAGACGTCGAGCCGCCCGTGATCACGTCGATCTGCCTTTCGATGAGGCCCTCGGGTCATGGGGAAAGCTCTTTATCCTACCGTAGATAGTGGTCGAGGTGCTCTCTTCGAATCAGCTCCTCGATTTGTCGCTTCAACTCACGGCACTCCTCCGTGTCATGTCCGTTTTGCTGGTGGAAACGGCAATATCGCGTCTAGTCTGCGAGCTCCCGTGGGCTCCTCATCGGGTTGGGGGTTCGGAGCAACCCCTTCTCCTTTATCTGGAGAAATATCTGTGTTCGGGATATTCCCAAGGCGGGGAGTGGCGACCTCGGCGCGGACGGGTCGGACCGGTCCAATCTGTGCCTCGGTGGGCCGGATAGCTGCCCTCGTGGTGGCTCCATCCGGGGCCTTTTATGCTCCTCTCGCCTCCCTGACATCCAAGCTTCCGTCGCAACATACTGGTCGGCTCGCTGAAGCATTTCTGAAACTGCGGCGGGGGGTCGTTCCACGAGGGACCAAAAGAACCTAGAGGGATGGAGACCCGCCATGAATGCCTACATCAACAAAGAGTAGTGAGCATCTGACAAACCCCGGATTTCGATGGTGAATCGATTCACAAAATGGGAGAGGGGTTCGTCCTCTTTTTGGTTTAGTCCAAGGAGCAGGGCGACAGATGGTTTCGGTCGGGCCAAAGCTAGGAAGTTGAGCTCGAACTCCCTGGCGAGTTGATCGAAGGAGGCGATTCCCCCGGTCTTCAGGCCGCTATACCATATGCGAGCTGGCCCCCTCAGGGTCGTAGGAAAAAGATCCGACCCGAGCTTGACCGTTCGATCTGAGCGTCCCTCCTGTAGTGGCACATCCACCATAGGCTCCGTTGGCTCGGGGTGCTGGGACGGTTTTTTTGCATCTCGGGGGTCTTCGAGGGGTAGTTCAGCCCTCCTCCTCTTGTGTAGGGAGACCGCGGTCAAGTAACACCGCCTTGACTCTCGGGGGCTCCCCCTGGCTTCCCCGACCCCCGCACGGGTCGGGAACTTCACAGTCCGGTGGTAGGTGGAGATAACCACTCTAAAGTTATTGAGGGTGGGGCGACCCAAAATCGCGTTGTAAGCGGTAGGAAGGTCAACTACCAAGAAGGTTGCCATTATCGTCTTCGTCCTCGGTGCCTCCCCGAGGGTTAAGGGCAAGGCGATCACGCCCATCGGTGAAATTGATTCACCAATGAACCCGGTGAGCGTTGAGCTCATAGGCTCCAGGGCGTCGCGGAAGAGCCCGAGCTTCTGGAAAGCGTCCAGATAAAGGATGTCGGCCGAGCTTTCAGTGTCAACCATAATCCTTGTTACTTGGGCGTTGGCGATCCTGGCGGCCACCACCAACGCGTCATCGTGTTCAAGCTGTTCGGGTCTCTCGGTGGGAAACGTGACCTCGGGCTCAGGCCGTGCCCAGGGTCTTCGGCTACGGTAGCACGGGCGTACGCCTTCCGCCCAGACATACTATTTCCTCCAAACGTCGGGCCGCCCATGATCATGTCGATCTGCCTTTCGATGGGGCCCTCGGGACGCGGGGAAAGCTCTTTATCCTGCCGTAGATAGCGGCCGAGGTGCCCTCTTTGAATTAGTTCCTCGATCTATCACTTCAATGTTGAATCTCGGATTTTGATGATGAAGCGTCGGGCCGCCCATGATCATGTCGATCTGCCTTTCGATGGGGCCCTCGGGACGCGGGGAAAGCTCTTTATCCTGCCGTAGATAGCGGCCGAGGTGCCCTCTTTGAATTAGTTCCTCGATCTATCACTTCAATGTTGAATCTCGGATTTTGATGATGAAGTCAATTGTCATTTGTTATCTAATCCATATGTTGAGATAAGTGTGCAGGATTAACTACGATCAAAGTAAGACATGCAGCAGGAGTTGCGCCGGAGTCAAGACTATGATCACGTTGGGAGTTCGAGAGTTCGACGGAAGTCCGGACGGTCGTCGGAGGTTCTGCGGGAACAAATCCGAGAAGTCCAGGAGCTTGCCAAAGAAGCTCGTCGGAACTCGCCAAGTGGATCGTCGCAAGTCCAGGAGTTTGCCGGAAGTCCGCAGGAGCATCGCTAAAGGTTCGTCGGATGTTCGCCGGAAGCTCGCCGGAAGAAGCGATTGACGC